>JARYGA010038176.1:0-82105 GCA_030545235.1 Helianthus tuberosus | reverse complement strand
AAATGCTTCATATGCATTTGTTTGGCCCAGTTAAAGTCATGAGTCTTAGGAAGAAAAGATATTGTTTGGTTATTGTTGATGACTTTTCTAGGTTTACCTGGACTTACTTTTTACACTCCGAAGATGAGACTGCAGGCATTCTGCAAGATTTTGTTACACAAGTTGAAAAGCAGTTTGATCTTCCAGTGAAAATATTTAGGAGTGACAATAGCACAGAGTTCAGAAATAAGGAGTTAGATGATTTCTATGTGTCAAAAGGAATTGTAAGGCAGTACAGCATTCCAAGAACACCAGAGCAAAATGGGGTTGTTGAGAGAAAGAACAGGACTTTGATTGAGGCTGCCAGAACCATGCTTGCTGATTCAGGTTTGCCATTAACTTTTTGGGTAGAGGCAGTAAACACTGCTTGCTATGTACAGAACAGAGTTTTAATCAACCCTAGACATCAAAAGACTACTTATGAACTGCTGTATAAAATAAAGCCATTGATTTCATATTTTAAAGTTTTTGGCTGCCCATGTTTCATTTTAAACTTAAAAGATTCTATCTCAAAGTTTGCAGCTAAAATTGATTGTGGTTATCATCTGGGGTACTCAACCACTGCTAAGGCCTACAAAGTGTTTAACACAAGGACTAAGACAGTGGAAGAGACTTTGAATGTAAAATTCAATGAACTTTCATCAATGAAAATCCTAGCAAACCCTGCAGAATTATTTGATCTTGATAAATTCACATTTAAAAGTGTTACTGTCAAGACTAACAATGCAGGTCCATCAGAAAGTTCATCATCAGACTATGGATATGAAGTCATCATTCCATAACAAAAGTCTGCATCAAATGGTAGAACAACAGATGTTTAAAATAGTTGTCAAAGCTTCCACATCATCAAACACTGTTGATAAAAGTCCTCAAACAGGGGATCAAAGTCAACATATGTTCACACCACTACCTCCTATTCCACCCCCATTTGAAGCCACTGCTGGATCATCAAAGTCACCAGCAGTGGTTAGCTCAGATGATTCACATCTGCAGCCCTCACCACTTAATGCCATTGTTCCATACAAAGGAGATCTTATCTTCTTGAAGTCTCATCCACCTGACCAAATCATTGGCAACATCAGTGAAGGGGTGCTCACAAGAAGTCAATCCCAAAACATTTGTCTTTTTGCTGGTTTCCTATCTCTCCATCAGCCAGTCAAGTACCAAGAGGCACTTAAAGACAACAGCTGGGTAGAAGCCATGCAAGAGGAGCTCCAACAGTTTAGAAGACAACAAGTTTGGGAGCTTGTACCACTACCAGAGGGTGTGAGTCCTATTGGTACAAAGTGGGTCTTTAAAAATAAAACTGATAAAATGGGTATTGTTGTCAAGAATAAAGCCAGGCTTGTGGTTCAAGGGTTTAGACATGAAGAGGGCATTGACTATGATGAAACATTTGCCCATGTAGCAAGATTAGAAGCTATCAGATTATTCCTGGCCTTTGCTGTCAACCACAACATCAAGGTGTATCAAATGGATATCCAATGTGCATTCCTCTATGGTAAGATTCAAGAAGAGGTTTATGTTTATCAACCTCCAGGCTTTGAGGATCCATTTAATCCAAATCATGTCTACAAGCTAAATAAAGCTTTGTATAGCCTGAAACAAGCACCAAGAGCCTGGTATGAAACTCTTTCCACTTTTCTACTTTCCATTGGTTTCACAAGAGGTAAAATAGATAAAACATTGTTTTTAAAATGGAGAGGGAAAGACTTGATGATTGTTTAGATTTATGTGGATGACATCATTTTTGGAAGCACATGTAATAAAATGTGTGAAGAGTTAAGGCAACTCATGATAGCTGAGTTTGAGATGAGTGCAATGGGTGAACTCCAGTGCTTTCTTGGTCTCCAAATAAGGCAACTGCAAAATGGCACTTTCATCCATCAAGGCAAATATGCCAAAGAACTTTTAAAGAAATTTGAGATGGATGATTGTAAACCATGCAGTACACCCATTGCAACAAATAAAATAGTCATGTCTGATGAAAAGGATGATTTGGTTGATCAAACCTTATATAGAAGCATGATTGGGTCTTTATTGTACCTAACTGCATCTAGGCCAGACATCATGTTTGCAACATGTGTTTGTGCAAGATCCCAATTAGCCCCTAGAAAGTCAAACCTTATTGCTATATAAAGGATATTCAGATACCTAAAAGGTGCTCCCACACTTGGTATCTGGTATCCAGCTGATGGAAATATCAAGCTTTCAGGTTTCTAAGATAGTGACTTTGCTGGATGTGAAAAGACAAGGAAGTCCACTTCAGGAGGGTGCCAATTCCTAGGCAATTGCTTAGTGTCTTGGCAAAGAAAAAAGCAAGCAGCTGTTTCCACATCCACTGTTGAGGCAGAATATATAGCTGCTGCAAGCTGTACAGCCGAACTGCTTTGGCTTCAAAATCAGTTGCTGGATTTTGGTATCACTGACCTAAAGACACCTCTCATGTTGGACAGTCAGGCAGCAGAAAATATCATCAAAAATCCAGTTTCCCATTCAACCACCAATCACATTGATATCAGAAATCACTTTGTGAGGGATTGCTATGAAAAAGGTTTGATTTCTCTGCACCATGTTCCAACTAAAGATCAGCTGGCAGATGTGCTAACCAAAGCATTAGACACATCCACCTTTGAAAGCTTGATCTCTAGGATTGGCATGCTGAACATGGAATAACTGGCAAAATCCTGTTTTTCTATGAATAAAAGCATTAAAATGTTTTCAGAAAATCAAAAATCCATCCTTAAAAATAGCTAAAAATGAAATTTTCATTAAATCCTTAAAAGTCTGCCATAACCACTGTTTTGTTTCAAACATCTGTTTTGTTTAAAAGTTGTCCACTGCTGAAAGTCAACCTGTGTTCTCTCATTTCCTTGGTAATCATTGTTGTTCAAAATAAGTGTTTTATCCACTGATAGTTAAAGTCACCCACTGCTTTCATTCTAACCGTTGCAACCATTGATCTTGTTTCATCACTGGTTTCCATAAAACACCTGTCTTCCATTATTCATCAGGGGTTGGCACATGGACAGTACATAGCGGTCAACTCTTTTGTAACCGCTGCCACGTCAGCATTCACTTTTTCCCCTATAAAACCCTGATCAAAACCCCCAAACAGGGTTTTTACTGTCGAATTGAATTCAAAATTTCTTTCTCAAAGCAGTTATCATCCATTTCTCTCAAATCATTCATCTGAGAAATCCACTCAAAAGGCCATCGAAATTCCATACAAAGCTCCTCACAATTATTTGGGTCTACTCACAAAACCCACTCAAACTGAAAACTTCAATTCCATCATTGATGCTCTTTCATCTTCAAAGTACAAAACTTTGTTGACTACTGATGCTCCAATTTACTTAAAAACCTAGAGAGAATTTTGGAAGAATGCCACACTTGAATCTCAAGGTGAGACAATCATAGCCATTAATTCCTCAATAAAGGGTAAACAAGTTCAAATTACACCACAATCCATCTCAGAGGTATTCGAACTCGATGATCAGCAAGGTAAAACTTCTTTTCCCAAAGTCGAGTATCAAACTGATTTTATTGAGAGGGGGCATGCTACAGAAATGAAAAGGGACACCTTACAAAAAGGTAGCTTTCCTCCTGCAACTAGATTTTTATTCCATACCCTCTTGATGTGTGTTTCAAATAAAACAACTGTGTTTAACGAAATACCATTAAAGATCCAATACCTGGGTTATGCTATTTTACATAAAGAAAATTTTAACTACTCCCAGGAGATCTTTGATGATTTGGTCAAAAATGTTACGAGCAAATCATTCTTACTATTTCCAAGGTTCCTGACCTTTTATTTTCAAAAGAAATTTGGAAAGGATGATGCTCATGTGATCATTAAAGGTGAATCTTTTCAAATAAATAGCTTAACAGCTGAAACTTTTACAAGATGATCAAAACCTTCTAAAACAAAAGTAGAGGCTTGTGAGCAGAATTTAGCAGCTACCACTGCTCCTCAGGCACCTGCTGCTGAGCCCACTACTCTAAGTGATCACAGCAGCAAAAAAAACTGCTGTGAAACCCACACCTAAAACCACTAGAAAACCAAGACAAAAGAAAACACAAAAGCCCCCCAAACTTATAAAAAGGAAACTCTGGAAGATGAGATCCCAGAGCAACTGCCAGTGAAAACACAAAAGTCACCAGAAACCACTGCTGCTACTTCCTCACAGCAGATGGTAGAAAGATCTCAACCCATGCCTCAAACTCCTCTTGCTTCTTCTAAAAAAGAACAGGTTGTAAGAATAGGGACACCACAGTATGATGCTCTGGAATCACTTGCTTCCATCATCCACAGCCCACTTCCCGGGGCAAATTCGCTTTCTACACCCATACTCACTACCACAATTCCCCCACAAACAAAACTCTTGTTGGATGCTCTTGATTTGAACCAGACACAAACCAGTCCTTCTCACTCACCTGTAAATGAGAATATACCTCAACAAGTTACTGGGTCTGGTGTTTCAATCATTGCTAACCCACCAACAACACTTGAGGAGGTTACACCCCTTGAGTTACAAGTAACTCTTGGTGGTAGTTCAAGTGAAGCAGCTACTACAAGTGCTGAACCCACTGGTTTACACTTGGACAGTGGTTTCATTAATAAGACTTCCTTGAAGGCAATTTCTTCTCTGGGAACTCTTGTGTATCCAGTATTCACTGGTTCACTAAAAAGTGTTTCTCGTTTTGAAGGAAGAAGTCCCTAGTACCAAGAAAAAGGGGCATCAGTGGATGACTTTTGGAATACATTCCCTGAGTCAACCACTGTTACAACCACTGAATGTAGGAAATCAGATGATCCCATTAAGTTGGGTGATGGTTTAATGTACCAAGAATTGACGGCTAGAGTTGACAAGCATGATACATCTGTTGCGAATCAAAGAAATGCTGCAACAGTTATTGAAAGTACAAAAGGTACCACCCACTGCTGCACCAACTCCAACAACTGCTCCATCATCTGCTCCTACTCCAGATGAGCTGTAGAGTTTTTTTCAACCACTGCTCCATTATCAAAAAGAATTAGCTAATCAGCAACATGAGATACAAGTTCAAAAGATCAGAAATCTCATGGAAGCAAGGTTTAAAGACACCCAGGCAGATATCAAGGCAATCAAGGCCCATTTACTAAACACCACTGGTACTGCTCCTCCCTCTATCATCTTTGTGGATAACCCACCACCAGATAATGCCAAAAAGGGGGAGAAATTGAAGCAGTTAAAAAAGAAGGGATATGAAGATGGCCTGTATATTGAACCAGACAAGTCAAGCTTGCTTGCAGACATTCCCTTGCCAAATGGTACTAAAAAGATTGATGTAACCACAAATGCCATTGCTGATGCACAAGCATGGGTAAAAAGGGATTTGGAGGCAAAGGATAAAGCAAGGTTTGAACAGGAGAAGAGAGTTTTTATGGAACTAAATGAGCAGGGTACTTCTGAGCCAAAGGATGATAAAATCCTGAGCCAAAAAGAAAGAATCCCACTAGAAAAGTGAGGCAACCCAAACACACACCATCCAGATCCTCAAAACATACTCCTAAAGCTTCCAAAAGCTCCACACATCAATCTCCCAAACCAACAACTGTTGTAACACCTGCTGTATCAACAACTGTTGATACTTCAATGGTTTCACCAGTTGTTAACCCTACATCCACCACTTCAACTAGAACAACTGCTCCCACTTCAACCACTGTCCCACCAAAAATACCATCTCCACCAAAAACCACCTCACCACCAAAAACAACTTCATCACCACCATCACCTCCTGCTAAAAAGCAGAAGACTTCAGGTGACACATCATCTGTTGTAATTACAACAGTGGTTGAAACACCAATTGTTTCAACAACTGTTAGTCAGACACTTTCCACTCAAATCACCACTTCACAACCATCCAAAACACCACCAGCCTCTCCTAAGCCTAAAAGGAGAAGGGTAATACTCAATGATGAACCTTCACCACCATCAACATCATCACAATCACTGTCCCTTGTACCTATTCCAAACCCTGTTCCTCTTTCTTCAGCCCAAGTTCAAAAACCAAACACTGCCATCACTCCTGCAGGTGTTTAGTACCCTTTAGAGCTTATAGCAGTTAGAGAGGAGATCAAATCCTTCTACACTGAAGATGACCCTGCTAAAAGGAGTTTGCCATCTCTTAAAAATCCTAGGCTAAGCAACATTGAAGAATATATGAAGTTAAAGGCTCAACAAGCAGAGGATATCTCTAAAAGGAATTCACATGGTAAATCTGACAAGGAAATCCAAAGATACTATCAATTTCTGTTAACTCAGGTTAGAACTTTGGAGCAGTTTGTAAAAAATCTTTGTCAGCAACCATCAGAAAGGGCAGATGAAACTTTGAGAAAGGATTATCTTGATAACATCATGGCTTATAAGAAATACAAGGGAGAAAGGTACACGTACAAAGAATGGACCATTCAAGAGCTTGAAAGTGAAGCAGCCAGAATTCAAGATATGATAAAGAATAAAGTAAAGCAGACTCCTCCTATTTGGGCAAAATTCAAAAAGAATGTACCAGAAAGGACCCCAGAGCTAAAAAGGATGAAAGAAGAACTGATTACAACTAATTTTGGGTCAAGGAACCAGGTGTCAAGATGGACAGAAGAGAAAGTGATGATTTCTTACAAAAGGCTGGAAGAACTAAGGAAGAAAAATTCTAATATTCAATAAAAGCCAGATTATCCTGAAGAAGTGGTTCCAGAAAAGCCACAAAGGCAAGAGTTCAGGAGATCCACTGCTCCACCTGCTGCCATCCTTTACCAAAGAAGGAAACAAAAGCAGATGGATAAAGTGACAGCAACAGATAAAGAGGCAGAGGATTATCTTGTGAAAGAAGGAGTTAAACAAATGATTATAGAAAGACTTGAATCTGCACAAACTCCAACTACTGCTGAGCCAGTTATTACCAGGCCACCATCTCCAAACTCATCTGCAATAAAACCTCTCCCAAGAAACCACTGGATTCAAAAATACTAAAGTGGAAAACTGAAAAACAAACCCACGTATTGACTCTGATCAAATCCAGTGGTGAAGTGAAGAAAATATCAAGGGAACAAGCACTGGGCCTAGGTGTTGAAGATCTGCAAGATCTCCTTGATCTTCCACTGTGCAGGGATGAGGATGACACAGATGCCCTAGACTTTGAGTTGCAACTTAAAGGACAAATAAGGGAACTGTTGATGAGGTAATAAAGATCTACAATAATGAAGGGTTTTGGCATCATCTGTTCCAGGGGGAGATTGTTGGGATTGAACCCTACTAGAGGAACAGTTGATTAAAGCCAAAATCGGATCAGAGTAGTGGATCCAAAATAAACATATGTTTGTATTTCATTCTCTCCCCTTGAAAGTGTTTCTAACAGTTGATGACCTTCATCCATTGATCCTTTACAACAACTGTTGCCTTACAACTGCTCATCAAGTATAAAGACTGATGAAGACTAAAGCCCTGATGATCAATCTACTGTTATGGATCAAGCACTGCTGAAGAAACCAAGTACTGCTAGAGTCACAACAGTGGAAGGATAAAGCAGTAGTTTAGTCTTTCCTTTTGTAATGTATTGTAATCAGTAGTTAGCTAAACAGTGCTTGTATTAGATCAGTAATTTCAGGTTGTTAGGAGGTTAGATGCCACTTTCATGGTGACGTTAGCCAAGATGCTTCAGTGGTTTGCTCGTGCCTATAAATAGAACAGTATCCTGTACTGTTCTATTATCTCTTTCACCACTTGTCTTCCACGAACAATTCACTGTGAGCTCAGGCTGAGGGGGAGTTTGTATTACATGCATGCAAAGTTGTAATCAGTGATTGAAATAAATTTAATCATCCGGTTCAATGTTCAAACATGTGGGCTGAAAGCATTTCTCCTGTTTGATTGTGTGCAAAGTTTATTTCCATTTATTTCTGCTGCAATTACTTTTTCATCTTCATTAATCTCTAAACAAAAACACAATAAAAAAGAAACTCAGATCCTAACATTAGCCCCTCAGGCTTTTAGGTTTTTTAAAATAAATTAACAAGTTGAGATGCAATCTTTTTTCTACATCAGCCAACTTACTTTTCCATCCCTCAGAATGTATTTAAAGATTAAAAATGTACAAAAGTACCTGGAATAAAAGACCAAACAGGCTGAAAGGATAGTTGCTTTCAAAAACAAGGGCAAAAGTGATAAGGAGGCTTGGCAAATTATGTATGCAAAATTCAAAAAAGTGAATAGAATAGAAGATTTTGCTAAAGATGCCAGCGAAAAGGCTTCACAAGGACCAGTAAACAACCGTGAGCTCAGAAAAGCTTTAAGGGAAAATTACTTGAATACATAATAAAGAGCAAGCCTTACTCAGCCACAAGGGCTCAATTCTCTGGTTGGACTACAGAAGCCATTCTGGAAGAAAATACAAGGATTGAGAAGTTAAAGCTTAATCCTGATATCAAGCCCACTCTCCTAACTGGAAAGCAGGTAAAAAGCCTGTAGGCCAAAAAGTAGTTGAATTAAGAAGAATGAAGGAGGAGATGGTGGCAGCAAAGTTTGGTTCTATGCGGTCAATGGCAAGATGGGATGAGCCAACAATCAAAGTGAGCTACAAGAAACTAAAAGAACTTAGAGCTAAAGATCCCTCAGTCCTAAGAAAGTCAAACTATGAAGACATAAATATACCCATCAGCTCTCTAGTTAATCCCTTAGAACTTCCATCTACAAAGAATGTCTCCTCAGCCATTAGAAGCTATCTTAAAAGACGAAATGAGATGTCTGTAGAAGATCTAAAGAAGTATGAAGATGATATAAAGAAGGAAGGGATTAGAAATGAAATCATGTATGGGCATCTAGATGCCAAACCAGATGAGTTGCTTGGGAAAATTGTGGGAAAACATTTTCCCTCACCTCTTCCAATAAAATTAGTTCCAGTAAATCCATCAGCCTCTAAAATTCTAAAATGGACATCGGAAAGAGCAAGCTATGAATTAACAATAGTCAGGGGAAATGGAGAAGTGAAAAAGACTTTAGTGAATAAAGTCATGAGCCTAAAAATTGAAGATCTACAAGATCTACTGAATCATCCATTCAAAAGGGATGCTGATTGTCACACCCCGACCGCATAAAACAACAAACCGCGGAGGAAACGTCGGGGAGTGGAGTGGCAGAATTATTGTTTCACAACCATGGATTTAAAGTTTTGTTTTATTTATTAAAAAAGTGGTTACATTGTCTTAAAACAAGAAAACAAAGAGTACATAATGTAATTTAAACTAGTCTTGCTTCATTTTATGTCACTAAGGCCCAAGTCCGCCTAAGTGTATCTTGACCAATCCTATCCATCAGCTCCTAAAAACACATGTGAAAATAGGTACGTCAGCATAAAAATGCCTGTGAGAAACATAGGTTTTATTGATGAAGGATTCATGATTTTTAGTTGGAAGAAATGTTTAACAAAAGAATTGTCATGAATCTTATTCAAAAGGTATTCTTTTATAAATCACACGAAAATCGATAAGCAAATTAGATGTTATAAAAGAAAGATGTGAGGTTAAATGAATAACCAAGTAAAAAGAATTTGCATAAATTATGGCATTTGTGTAAAATGTATCAAGTTTTTTTATAAATAGAAGTGGTTTAGATAACGCTACAATATGTAATATCATAAAAGCATTTATATATAGGAAGTACCAGCGGCGTATCTGTGACATCTGTGCTTGTAATCATTGTATAAACTTTGAATAGTTCAATTTTCAATAAGGCAATGTTATTTTATCTCAATATTTGTTTATTTATGTTTGACATTTTGCATGTTTTGATTTTTGTTCAATTTCAAACTCTATATCGCTTTCTGGAGAGTTATACGCAAACTGATGCATAAACGTAATCAGTTTAACACGAAAAACACTCCGGAACATCAACATATGCTTAACATACCCTAAATAACCTTTACATAACTTAGAAATAAGTTTTGAACACTTTGGTGTGGCAAAATCAAGTTTATTCGCTTACAGGGACTAATTTCGACAAACTGCGAAAGTATATGCCGATTCAGACTGTAAGGAACATTCCGGAACTGGATCATAAGTTAAACATGCCCTAAATATCCTTTAAATAGCTTAGAAATAGGCTTTGAGGGGTTCGGTGTGCTAAACCAACTTTTAGATCAAATGGGACTAAAAGCGTCAAAAAGTGCATAAGTTTGCATTTTCACGCATATCTTACGTTCTGAATATATCCGGACATCCAAAAGTTTATATAATCATTAAAATATTTTATTTTAATGATTGGCATGACAAAATTCCATTCGTCGCGTAATTTGGATCGTTTTTCACGTCCGTTCGTGTTTCGTCGTAATTAACCGAATATCGTGTTCGTACGACCAAACGAACCGACATCTGGCATATTTTTGAGCATGTTTCATGTCCCCTATGCTTAGGCATCATTGTAGAGCCTTGAAAATGGCTTAACAGGCTTTAAACATATCAAAATAGGCCTTAAAAATGTGCAAGGACCATTTCCGCACATTCTGAAACTTGTTTGCTGATATCCCGGCTCTGGCGGGCCGTGTAAGATCTGCTTGGCTCTTACGTGGGGCGCGAGCGACCCCCAGTTCAGCAGAAAATGTGTTCCAGCTTGTTCCAGTTGTTCCCCATGTTTGTAAATGGTTTTGAACATTCTATGGGCTCATTTAGGGGTGCACATGGTATTACAAATCAGGGGGTACACATGTAACGCCCAGATTAAAGCTCGTTTATCGAGGAACGATCTAAACGGTGGCCCAAAAACTATAAATACCCCCATGATCTCATTTGCAACTCACACCTTGATCTAAATTCTCTCTATGTTGATGGTTAAAACCATCACACCTGAGAAATTTTCAGATCAAATCTCCATTTCTTGGACCTCTTGTATGTATTCTTTCGTTCTTTTATGCATTTTAAGCACGAAAGTCAAACTTTGTTTGACTTTTTGCTTTGACCAGTTTATGGTCAACACGAAGTTCATTTGAACTTCGCAACGTGAGCGTAATCACGATGGTCATAGTCCTTGGTGACTATACCTACTGATTACCACGTTATTTAGGTATAGTGACGAGTCATAGTTTCAGTCAAAATGCGCGTTTATGCGTATTTTGCAACCAAACTATTTTTGGGTATCAAGACCCTTTGTTTTGATATCAAACTTGCTTTCAAACTTTGTTAAACATGTTCTAACATGTTTAACTCATCACTTTAGGTGTAGTTCTTATATAGGGTCATAAGATAAGCGGTGTACACAACCGCTTAGACTTTCGAACCCGACCCGTTTGGTCGAGCATTAGGATCCGACCATACTTGTATAGGGAATAACCTTTCGAGGTTATAGGGAATAACCTTTCGAGGTTATAGGGAATAACCTTTCGAGGTTATACCTTATGGTCACTTCGTTTACTTAGTTGTATGATAGGTAGTTTATACGCCTTAGGAAAATGAGCAAAATGCCCTTTTTGCGCATAAATTCATTTTAAGCATATGTAACTTAAATTTTGACATCTAAACTGATTAGGCAACATTATTAGACATGTTAAGGCATATATTACTTGTCATAGGACTAATTAGGCGGTCCGAACGTGTTTTACGCGAACGACGCATTAAAGTAGCATAAGCTGCCTAAACGGGTCGTAATGGGTCATAAGCACTTAGGTTAGGTTTCGTTTTAGAATGTAGGCTTTGTTAAACCATATAACATGAGTTCCTATGCTCATTTAGTTTACGAAACCTCATTTTATCCGATCTTCCGATTTAGGTCCGATTTATTAACATAGTTACCTATATTAGGTGCCGATTGATTCCGTGATCTTTCTAGCATTGCTTGGTTGTTATCCAAAGACTATTGCGCAATCTCAAGTGAGTACATAGTCCCCTCTTTTACTGTTTTCAAATATTTTGGGGTGAAACACATGTGCCTACTTGTTACTTTCGTTCTTTTCATGCTTTCTTAACATATACTTACTATGTTTATTAGTACGCATAAAGTACATGATTTCATATTGTTTTGCTATGTATTTTCACTTAGCATGCTAGCACATTGATTTTCATAAATACTTTTGTCGCATATGGTCACTCAGCATATGGACACATTGATTTAAATTACATTTCTGTTGCGTATGTTCACTTAGCATACGGACACATTGTTTTACATTTCTACCTTGTATGTTCACTTAGCATACTAGGTACATTGTTTTCATAAAACATGCTTACATTTGGTATGACATTTGGTTTGTTTAACGAAACTAAAATACGTTCATTAACATTAGCTACGCCGCTCGGTAGTAAGTAGTGGTACCATAGGACTTGACAACTCCTATTTCTGAAATCCTGGGTTTGTTTGGATGGAAGGAATGACTGAATTCGAAAATATTTTTGATAACCTTTGATTTGTTCTAGGGTTTATCTTACAGTCTCAAGGCTTGGATGTATACCTTTAACAATACCACATAGATGTTTGTATCAGTAGAGAATGCATTTATTTTACAAAACATAACTTTTGATTTAAACTTTGATTTATTCAAATATATTGTTTTGTACATTTTTACATATGGTTAGAGTAGATATTTTTATTTACTTGCCATACATAACATTTGATACACATTACATGACTTACATTTGACAATAGACATTGTATACATAAACATTTGACATTTGTTTAAATAAGACATGTTGGTGGTTTGTTTGGGTAAGTTTTTTATATAACGAGACGTGTGTAATATGATGAAAGCATGGTGGATACGCCGCTGGTACTTCCTATATATAAGTGCTTTTATGATATTACATATCGTAGCGTTATGTA
Source organism: Helianthus tuberosus (assembly GCA_030545235.1). Classification (NCBI taxonomy): domain Eukaryota; kingdom Viridiplantae; phylum Streptophyta; class Magnoliopsida; order Asterales; family Asteraceae; genus Helianthus; species Helianthus tuberosus. Next base: position 69,227 of record JARYGA010038176.1, on the reverse strand, counting down.
AACCATTTCAAGTTTGACATATTACATTTTATACAAAGAACATATTTTCACATAAACATTGTTTTACAAATAATGTAATTTATACAAATTCTTTTACTCGGTTATCTATTTAACCATACATCTTCCTTTTACATCATCTAATCCTTATCGATTTTCATATGATTTACAAAGAAAAATATTTTACAAGGTTCATGACTTACTTTTATTAAACTTTTCTTTCAAATACAAGTCATGAATCCTATTTTAACAAAACCTATGTATCTCACAGGCATTTTTATGCTGACGTACCTATTTTCACATGTGTTTTCAGGAGCTGATGCATAGGATGAGCAAGATACACTTAGGTGGACCTGTGCCTTAGTGACATAAAATGAAGCTAGACTAGTTTAAATTATGTTATGTACTCTTTGTTTCTGCTGTTTTAAGACAATGTAATCCATATGTTTATAAATAAAACAAAACTTTAATTACCATGGTTGTGAAACAATAATTTTGTTGCTACACTCCCCGACATTTCCGCCGCGGTTTGTTGTTTTACTCGGTCGGGGTGTGACAGAAGAGTTGGTATCAGAGCCAATGGTTATAGGGAATTAGGTTATTAGTAATGCTTTGACCTAGGCTATAACTTTTCTAGGACCCTAACACAAGTTATCTTGTGTTTAGATCTTAAAACATGCACTTGACCTATCCTTAGGTGATTACCAAAACAAGAACACAATTTTTCAAAATGATTTTTGAAAATCAATCATCTGTTTTTAAATGATTTATTACGAGGTTTTGAACCCTCCAATTTTTCAGAATGATTTTGAGAATTTAATCATCCGTTTTTGAATGATTCTTTTGGCCTTGTGCCTTCTAAGTTTTCAAAATCTCATCAAAGTTTTGGGTCTAAATAATGTGAACACGTGCAATCTGGAAGGGTGGATGCCTGTATCTCGGGTTTTCTGTCTAGGCTAGGGTGTTCGTACAAATCCACATAATCGGACCAGGCACTCTTACCTGGGAACTCTTGGGGTGAGTGTCCACTTATAGGCTAAAGCATGTCTTCGTGACGCGTTATTTTTGACCCATTTACTTTGATTAGTCACTGTGTGTCGTTTATTTGCTTTGTGGTACGGACGAATGACCAACATCTTTGCTTTTGTCGCTTTTTGTATCATCTCGCTTTTCATCTAATCATCTCACTCGTTTCCTCTTATGTTTCCTCTTTTAGAATGCCTCCTCGACGCGAAAATCCGATACCTAATGCTGAAATGGCAGCAATTATTGCGCAACAAATGCCTGCTGTACTCCCAGACATTATTGCTGATTTGAAGCAGCATAGTGGCGAACATCAGGCTTATACCAATAGATAGAAAGAGATGAGTTTGTTATGCCCCACAATGGTTACCCCACTTGAGAAAGCTATCGAGAGGTATGTTGACGGTTTACCAGACCCCGTGCAAGACATTGTCACTGGTAGCAACCCTACCACAGTTTGTTAGGTAATTGAGTTAGCTGCGACCTTGACTGAGTTGCAAATCAGAAAGGGTAAGCTACACAGGAAGGGTGACAAGGATTAGAAACCGTCTTCTGATAAGGGTGAGAGTAAGAAGGGCAAGAAAGCTGGGCCTTCGAAAAGGTCTAGGAATCGCAAGGCTTCCCAAAACTTCGCTGTTACAACGCAGGCCAACCAAGCTGCTCCAAACCAGGCTGCGCAAACACCTGCCAAGAAACCAAACCTTGGCAGTGCACCTCTGTGCAACAGGTGTAATGGTCAGCATCAACCGCATATTCAGTGTCGTCGTTATCCAAATTGTGGAAGATCTGGTCATCTTGTCGCCACATGCCGTCTTCCTACTAATCAGAATCAAGCTGCACAGAACCCTGCTCAGCAAGCTGCTCAACCACCTGCTCAACAACAAGCACAGGCTGCACGACCTCACTATCCTCCTGGTTCGTGCTTCAACTGTGGGGATCTGACCCACTATCGAAACCAGTGTCCAAGGTTGGTGAACGCAAATCAGGCTCAGGCTCGTGGACGAGTCTTCAACATGAATGCTAATGAGGCGCGAGCAGACAATGAAGTGGTCAACGGTAGGTTCTTTGTTAATAATCAGCCTGCATCCGTTCTTTTTGATTCAGGTGCCGATAAGAGTTTTGTGTCTTTATCTTTCGAGCCTTTGCTCCGCATGTCTAGAACGAAACTAGGAAAGCCTTTGATAGTAGAAGTTGCTAGTGGTGAACCTGTTGTTCTCAATTTTGTTCTTCGAAACTGCCAGTTGAACCTTAATAACCATCTTTTTCCTATCGACCTCACACCGATTCAACTTGGAAGCTTCGACATCAAAGTGGGAATGGATTGGTTAGCCAAGTATCATGCAGAGGTAGGTTGTTTTGAGAAGATTGTTCGTGTGCCGCTTTCGACTTGTAAGATCCTAGAGGTTCGTGGTGAGAAACCTGCTCGTAGCCTCAAACTCATGTCTTGTACTCAAGCTCGGAAGTATCTTCGAAAGAACTATGTGGCCTTTTTGGCACATGTTGTGGCGGATAAAGGCAAAGGTAAGTCTATTCAAGATATCCCTGTTGTTCGGGATTATCCTGAAGTTTTTCCTGAAGAATTACCTGGTTTACCCCCAGGATGCCAAGTTGAGTTTCGTATTGATCTTGTTCCTGGTGCTAATCCTATCGCTAGGTCTCCATATCGTCTTGCACCGTCTGAGATGCAAGAGTTATCTAAGCAGCTTCAAGAGCTTTCTAACAAAGGTTTTATTCGTCCTAGCTTTTCACCTTGGGGTGCTCCCGTTCTTTTAGTCAAGAAGAAGGATGGCTCTTTCAGAATGTGCATCGATTACTGTGAGCTTAACAAGATTACCATCAAGAATCGATATCCCCTACCTCGCATTGATGATCTCTTTGATCAGTTACAGAGTGCTTCTTATTTTTCAAAGATTGATCTACGTTCTGGGTATCATCAGCTTCGTGTGCATGAAGAAGATATTCCCAAGACTACTTTTCGCACTCGATATGGGCATTATGAGGTCACAGTTATGCCTTTCGGTTTGACTAATGCTCCTGATGTTTTCATGGACTTGATGAATAGGGTCTGTAAGCCTTATTTGGACAAGTTCATCATCGTTTTCATTGATGACACCTTGATTTATTCTAAGACTCGAGCCGATCATGAGCAGCATCTTCGTCTTACTCTGGAACTCCTGAAGAAAGTGCAACTTTTTGCCAAATTCTCCAAGTGCGAATTTTGGCTTAAGGAAGTTCAATTTTTGGGACATATCGTCAACGAACAAGGTATTCATGTAGATTCCTCCAAGATCAGTGCGATTAAGGATTGGGATACGCCTACTACTCCAACCGAGGTTCGTTCTTTTCTTGGTCTTGCGGGTTATTACCGCCTCTTCATTGAAAACTTCTCAAAGATTGCAGTTCCTCTAACTGCTCTAACTCAGAAGAACAAACCCTTTGAATGGGGAGCCAAGCAAGAAGAAGCATTTCAGACCTTGAATCAGAAACTTTGTGATGCACCTATTATATCTTTTCCTTAAGGCAACGATGATTTTGTCGTATACTGTGATGCATCCAAATTAGGTCTTGGCTGTGTTCTCATGCAAAGGAACAAAGTCATAGCTTATGCATCAAGACAACTAAAAGTTCACGAGAAGAACTACACGACTCATGATCTTGAGTTAGGTGCAGTTGTTTTTGCTCTCAAAATTTGGAGACAATATTTGTATGGTACAAAATGTGTGGTTTTCACTGACCACAAAAGTCTTCAGCATATCTTCAATTAGAAAGAACTTAAGATGAGGCAACGACGTTGGGTTGAACTTCTAAACGACTACTACTGCGAAATTCGTCACCATCCAGGTAAGGCGATTGTCATAGCAGATGCTTTGAGTCGTAAAGAGCATGTCAAGCTTAATTATGTTCGTGTTTGATCTGATATTCAAACCCACATTTCTCAGGCTCAACATGCTTGTGTTTCACAAGATGTGATGGATAAGGAATTACCATTTCATATTAAGCCTGATCTCGAGCTGAAAGATGATGGATCGTATTATTTCATGGACCGTCTGTGGGTCCCAAGTTAAGACAATCTCCGTTCCTTGCTTATGGATGAAGCTCATAAGTCTCGTTATTCTATTCATCCTGGTGCAGACAAAATGCTTAAGGATCTTCGTACTCAGTATTGGTGCCCTGGTATGAAGAAAGACATTGCCTTATACGTATCCAAATGCCTTACTTGTCTTAAGGTTAAGGTGGAACATCAACATCCCTCTGGTTTATTGGAGCAACCAGAGATTCCAGTTTGGAAATGGGAAAACATTGCTATGGATCTTATTACCAAACTTCCGAGCACAAAGAGATGTCATGACGCCATCTGGGTAGTTGTTGATCGTCTTACCAAATCAGCTTATTTCTTGCCAATCCGTGAGGATCTATCTGCTGACAAGCTTGCTAAAATCTATGTGGATGAGATTGTATCCCGACATGGTGTTCCTCTGAACATTATTTCTGACAGAGATGCTCGATTCTCATCTCATTTTTGGAGAACCATGCAATCTGCTATGGGGACCCAACTTAATTTGAGCACTGCTTATCATCCGCAATCTAATGGTCAATCTGAAAGAACAATCCAGACATTGGAGGATATGCTTAGAGCTTGTGTGATCGATTTTGGTGGTAGTTGGGATTCGTATCTTCCGTTGATTAAATTCTCCAACAACAATAGTTATCACTCCAGCATTAACATGGCTCCTTTCGAAGCTCTCTATGGTCGAAAATGTCGTTCACCAGTCTGCTGGAATGAGATTGGTGAAGCTCAGCTTACTAGACCTGACCTCATTCTAGAGACAACATATAAGGTTAAGAAAGTTCGCGATAACCTTCAGACAGCTCAAAGCCGTTAAAAGAGTTACGTGGATCGACGATGCAAGCCCTTGGAATTTCAAGTCAGTGATCGCGTTCTACTCAAGGTTTCACCTTGGAAAGGTGTGATCAGATATGGAAAGACAGGAAAACTTGCACCTAGATATGTTGGACCATTCAAGATCGTCGAAAAAATCGGTAAGGTAGCCTACAAACTTGAGTTACCTCTTGAACTTGGAAATGTTCATCCGACCTTCCACGTGTCCAATCTCAAAAAGTGTCTAGCTGATGAGAACCTCCACATACCGCTTGATGAAATTCGTGTGGATAACACGATGCATTTTGTTGAGAAACCAGTGGAAATCATGGAACGTGAAGTCAAATGGCTCAAACACAAGCGCATTCCAGTTGTCAAAGTTCGCGGGGAATCTAAACGTTTACCAGAATTTACTTAGGAACGTGAAGATCAAATGAAGGCAAAATATCCGCATCTTTTCTCACAAGTTTCCTCTAAATAAATTTTGGGACGAAATTTCCTCAAGTAGGGGATACTATGACATCTGTGCTTGTAATCATTGTATAAACTTTGAATAGTTCAATTTTCAATAAAGCAATGTTATTTGATCTCAATATTTGTTTATTTATGTTTGAAATTTTGCATGTTTTGATTTTTGTTCAATTTCAAACTCTATATCGCTTTCTGGAGAGTTATACGCAAACCGATGCATAAACGTAATCATTTTAACGCGAAAAACACTCCGGAAAATCACATATTCTTAACATACCCTAAATATCCTTTACATAACTTAGAAATAAGTTTTAAAGGCTTTGTTGTGGCAAAATCAAGTTTATTCGCTTACAGGGACTAATTTCGACAAACTACGAAAGTATGCCGATTCATACTGTAACGAACATTCTGGAACTTGATCATAAGTTAAACATGCCCTAAATATCCTTTACATAGCTTAGAAATAGGCTTTGAGGGGTTCGGTGTGCAAAAACAAACTTTTAGATCAAACAGGGACTAAAAGCGTCAAAAAGTGCATAAGTGTGCATTTTCGCGCATATCTTATGTTCTGAATATATCCGGACATCCAAAAATTTATGTAATCATTAAAATATTTTATTTTAATAATTGGCATGATAAAATTCCATTCGCCGCGTAATTTGGATCGTTTTTCACGTCTGTTCGTGTTTCGTCGTAATTAACCGAATATCGTTTTCGTACGACCAAAAGAACCGACATCCGGCATATTTTTGAGCATGTTTCATGTCCCCTATGCTTAGGCATCATTGTAGAGGCTTGAAAATGGCTTAACGGGGTTTAAACATATCAAAATAGGCCTTAAACATGTGCAGGGACCATTTCTACACATTCTGAAACTTGTTTGCTGATATCCCAGCTCTGGCGGGCCGCGTAAGATCTGCTTGGCTCTTACGTGGGGCGCGAGCGACCCCCAGTTCAGCAGAAAATGTGTTCCAGCTTGTTCCAGCTGTTCCCCATGTTTGCAAATGGTTTTGAACATTCTATGGGCTCATTTAGGGGTGCGCATGGTATTACAAATCAGGGGATACACATGTACGGCCCAGATTAAAGCTCGTTTATCGAGGAACAATCTTAACGGTGGCCTGAAAACTATAAATACCCCCATGATCTCATTTGTAACTCACACCTTGATCTGAATTCTCTCTAAGTTGAAGGTTAAAACCTTCATACCTGAGAAATTTTCTGATCAAATCTCCATTTCATGGACCTCTTGTAAGTATTCTTTCGTTCTTTTATGCATTTTAAGCACGAAAGTAACTTTGTTTGACTTTCTGCTTTGACCAGTTTATGGTCAACACGAAGTTCGTTTGAACTTCACAACGCGAGCATAATCACGATGGACGTAGTCCTTGGTGACTATACCTACTGATTACCACGTTATTTAGGTATAGTTTCGGTCAAAATGCGTGTTTTTGCGTATTTTGCAACCAAACTATTTTTGGGTATCAAACCCTTTGTTTTGATATCAAACTTATTTTCAAACTTTGTTAAACTTGTTCTAACATGTTTAACTCGTCACTTTAGTTTTAGTGCTTATATAGGGTCGTAAGATAAGCGGTCTAAACAACCGCTTAGACTTTCAAACCCGACCCGCTTGGTCGATCATTAGATTCCGACCAAACATACATTAGGTGACCATAGTTGTATAGGGAATAACCTTCCAAGGTTATACCTTATGTTCACTTCGTTTATTTAGTTGTATGGTAGGTAGTTTATATGCATTAGGAAAATGACCAAAATGCCCTTTTTGCGCATAAATTCATTTTAAGCATATGTAACTTAAATTTTGAGATCTAAACTGATTAGGTAACATTATTAGACATGTTAAGGCATATATTACTTGTCATAGGACTAGTTAAGCGGTCCGAACGCGTTTTACGCGAACGACGCGTTAAAGTAGCATAAGCTACCTAAATGGGTCGTAAGCACTTAGGTTAGGTTTTGTTTTAGAATGTAGGCTTTGTTAAACCATATCACATGAGTTCCTATGCTCATTTGGTTTAAGAAACCTCATTTTATCCGATCTTCCGATTTAGGTCCGGTTTATTAACATAGTTACCTATATTTGGTGCCGATTGATTCCGTGATCTTTCTAGCATTGCTTGGTTATTATCCAAAGACTACTGTTTTCAAATATTTTGGGGTGAAACACATGTGCCTACTTGTTACTTTCGTGCTTTTCATGCTTTCTTAACATATACTTAATATGTTTATTAGTACGCATATAGTACATGATTTCATATTGTTTTGCTATGTATGTTCACTTAGCATACTAGCACATTGACTTTCATAAATACTTTTGTTGCATATGTTCACTCAGCATATGGACACATTGATTTACATTACATTTCTGTTGCATATGTTCACTCAGCATATGGATACATTGTTTTACATTTCTACCTTGTATGTTCACTTAGCATACTAGGTACATTGTTTTCATAAAACATGCTTACATTTGGTATGACATTTGGTTTGTTTAACGAAACTAAAATACGTTCATTAACATTAGCTACGCCGCTCGGTAGTAAGTAGTGGTACCATAGGACTTGACAACTCCCATTTCTGAAATCCCGGGTTTGTTTGGATGGAAGGAATGACTGAATCCAAAAACATTTTTGATAACCATTGATTTGTTCTAAGGTTTATCTTACGGTCTCAAGGCTTGGATGTATACGTTTAACAATACCACATAGATATTTGTACCAGTAGAGCAAACATTTATTTTACAAAACATAACTTTTGATTTAAACTTTGATTTATTCAAATATATTGTTTTATACATTTTTACATATGGTTAGAGTAGATATTTTTATTTACTTGCCATACATAACATTTGATACACATTACATGACTTACATTTGACAATAGACATTGTATACATAAACATTTGACATTTGTTTAAACAAGACATGTTGGTGGTTTGTTTGGGTAAGTGATTTATATAACGAGACGTGTGTAATATGATGAAAGCATGGTGGATACGCCGCTGGTACTTCCTATATATAAGTGCTTTTATGATATTACATATCGTAGCGTTATGTAAACCGTTTCAAGTTTTACATATTACATTTTATACAAAGAACATATTTTCACATAAACATTGTTTTACAAATAACGTAATTTATACAAATTCTTTTACTCGTTTATTTATTTAACCATACATCTTCCTTTTATATCATCTAATCCTTATCGATTTTCATATGATTTACAAAGAAAAACATTTTACAAGGTTCATGACTAGCTTTTATTAAACTTTTCTTTCAAATACAAGTCATGAATCCTATTTTAACAAAACCTATGTATCTCAGAGGCATTTTTATGCTGACGTACCTATTTTCACCTATGTTTTCAGGAGCTGATGCATAGGATGAGGAAGATACACTTAGGCGGACCTGTGCCTTAGTGACATAAAATGAAGCTATACTAGTTTAAATTATGTTATGTACTCTTTGTTTCTGCTGTTTTAAGACAATGTAACCCTTATGTTTATAAATAAAACAAAACTTTAATTACCATGGTTGTGAAACAATAATTCTGTTACTACACTTCCCGACGTTTCCGCCGCGGTTTGTTGTTTTACGCGGTCGGGGTGTGACAGTATCCACCATGCTTTTATCATATTACATGTTGCTTCGTTATTTAAGTCACTTACCAAAACAAACCACCAAAATGTATTGTTTAAAAAAATGTCAAAATGTTCATGTGTAAACAGATGTAATGTATGGTGAATAAAAACATTTACTCAACCCTATAAGTAAAAATGTACAAAACAATGTATTTGATTTAAATCATAGTTTAAGTCAAAATATATGTTTTGCAAAATCCATGCTTTACTGATGCAAACACTTATATGGTATGGTTAAACGTATACATCCAAGCCTTGAGACTGAAGGATAAACCCTAGAACAAGTCAAAGGTTTATCAAAAATGTTTTCGGATTCAGTCATTCCTTACGTCCAAACAAACCTAGGATTTCAGGAATGGGAGTTGTCAAGTCCTATGGTACCACTACTTACTACCGAGCCGCGTGATCTGTGACACCTGTGTCACTACGACCATCAAACAAATACCAAACCAATGAAATGTTGTGTTTCATACTTGTGATTTGTATAAATATGTGTATCATTTTCACATATCAATTCTGGTTCGATTTCAAGCTCTAAATCGCTTTCTGGAAAGTTATACGCGAACTGATACGTAAACTTAATCAGTTTAACACGAAAAACACTCCGGAACAATGGAATAGGCTTAACATACCTTAAATTACCCTTACATAACTTAGAAATAAGTTTTGGATGGTTTGGTGTGTTGAAAACAAGTTTATTCGATCGCGGGGACTATTTGAGTCAAACTGCGAAACTATACCGATTTGTATAGTAACGAACATTCCAGAACTTGTTCATAAGTTAAACATACCCTAAATATCCTTTACATAGCTTAGAAATAGGCTTTGAGGGGTTCGATATGCTAAAATAAACTTATTTGGTCAAACAGAGACTAAAAGCGTCAAAAAGTGCATAAGTTTGCATTTTCGCGCATATCTTACGTTCTACATATATATCCGGACATCCAAAAATTTTTGTAATCATTAAAATATTTTATTTTAGTGATTGGAATGCAAAAATACCACTCGTCGCGTAATTTGGATCGTTTTTGCGTCCGTTCGTGTTTCGTCGTAATTAACCGAACAACGCAACCGTACGACCAAACAAACCGACATCCGAGATGTTTTCAAGCATATTTTAAGTTCCCTATGCTTTAACCTCATTTTAGAGCCTTGAAATCGGGTTAACGGGGCTTAAACGTGCCGAAAACTGAGTTTATAGCATTCAGGGACCAAAGTTGACAATCTGCCAAACATGCCCTCACGGGCCGCGTAAGCTGAGGTTAATTCTTACGCGGGGTGCGACAGCTGCCCAGTTCAGCAAATTGTTTTTCTGTTTCAGCAGTTGGTTTTCAGGCTTTTGCACATGGTTTCTTCATTCTAAGGGCTTGTTTTCGGCACCCATAGTATTGAAATTCAGTGGGTAACACATGTAGGGTCTTGACCAAAGCACGGGTTACGAGAAACGATCCTAACGGTTCTTGAAATCCTATAAATACCCACTTGATTTGCTCTCATTTCTCACACTTGATCTAAATTTTCTCTAAGTTGAAGTTCAAAACTTCATACCTGAGTATTTTAAGATCAAATCTTCCTAGCTTGGACCCTTTGTAAGTTTCTTTCATGCTTTTATGCGTTTTTAAGCACGAAAGTCAAACTATGTTTGACTTTTTGCTTTGACCAGTCTATGGTCAACATAAAGTTCGTTTGAACTTTGCAACATGAGCGTAATCACGATGGTTATAGTCCCTTGTGACTATACCTACTGATTACCACATTGATTAGGTGTAGTGAAGAGTCATAGTTTTGGTCAAAATGCGTATTTATGCGTATTTTGCAACCAAACTATCCTTGGGTATCAAAATACTTTGTTTTGATATCAAAACCTGTTTTCTAACTTAGTTAAACTTGTTTTAACATGTTTAGCTCGTCACTTTTAGTCTAGTGCTTGTATAGGGTCGTAAAGATAAGCGGTCTAAACAACCGCTTAGACTTTCGAACCCGAGACGTTTGGTCGATCATTAGGATCCGACCAAACATATTTTGTGACCATAGTTTTAAAGGGAATAACCTTCCGAGGGTATACCTTATGGTCACTTCGTTTAGTTAGTTGTATGATAGTAGTTTATATGCCTTAGGAAAATGACCAAAATGCCATTTTTATGCATAAATTGATTTTAAGTATATGTACCCTAACTTTTGTCACTTAAAATGATTATGCAACATATTAAACATGTTAAGGCATATAATACTTGTCATAGGACTAGTTAGGAGTCTCGAACACGCATTCGCGCGAACGACGCGTTAAAGTAGCGTAAGCTATCTTAATGGGTCGTAACGGTTCGTAAGCACTTAGGTTAGGTTTCGATTTAGTATGTAGGCTTTGTTAAACCATATCACATGAGTTCCAATACTCATTTGGATTACGAAACCTCATCCTATCCGATATTCCGGTTTAGGTCCGGTTATTAATGTAGTTATCTATATTAGGTGTCGATTGATTTCCGTGATCCTTCTAGATTTGCTTGGTTGTTATTTCATGATTTCTAGGCTATCTCAAGTGAGTACATAGTCCCCTCTTTTACTGTTTTCAAATGTTTTGGGGTGATTCATATGTGCATATTCGTTATTTTCATGATTTCAACTATATGATTATACATGTTAGTACTTACCTTTTTGACAAATTGAACAATTATCTATGGTTTAAACATAAATTTTCAAAGATTATAAAACTAATTCTTCGATTCTACTTATTTTATACATTCACCAAGCCAATTGGTAGTACGATATAGCGCTCTATGATTAGACACCCCATTCCTGTTGTATGGAATGTAAGAAACCAAATTTTAACCAAATAGAAATTGCCTTTGTGGTATTTCTATAGTCTCTAAGGTGTAGTTTGATGCACTAGGGTTTGAATGAATACTAAATCACGGTTTATTTTGTATATAAAAATATCCTACCAAAGTATAATTTGATGTGCTCTCAAATGTGATATTATTTACCAAAGTATAATTTGATATACTATGTACAAAACCAACATATATTTTAATATACTACCGACCTTGTTATTTACTAAAGCATAGTTGATGTGTTATTTTCAAAACCAAAAGCATAGTTTGATATGTTATTTACAAAACCAAAACCTATTATTTTAACAACTAAAGTATATTTGATATACTATCTGTTTAACTATTTTGAAACTAAAATATGTAAATATATATTGTTTATTCGACTTTCTCAAAACCAAAGTTTATTTTTGTATATACTACAAACCTTTTTATCAAAACAAAGTGTTTAAGAAACAAAACTATTTACAAGGATTCATGGTTATTTTTGTAAACATAAAATCTTTTTCTTGTGATTGACCAAAGCTATGAACCTAATTCACAAAACCTATGTTACTCACAGGCATTTTAATGCTGACGTACCTATTTTCACATATGTTTCAGGTGCTGCTATGTGATGATTGTTGATGCATGCTACATATAGGACGCACTCGTGCCTTAGCGATTTTAAAACTTGAAAGACAATATTTGTATTTATCTGATTTGTAATAAAACAATGTGTTCAATAATTCAATAAAACGAAACTATTTAATCTGTGGTTGTGAAACAATGATTCTGTTACAACACTCCCCGACGTTTTCGCCACGATTTGTTGTTTTACGTGGTCGGGGTGTGACATGATCAATGTTAATGAACGTATTTCAGTTTCCATATACAAACCAAATGTCATACCAAATGTAAGCATATTATGTGAAAACAATGTACTAAGTATGCTAAATGTGTTGGTGCATGCGTCTGTCGACTTCGTCTTGTATCGAGTCTTGCATTGTTCTTGACATGAAGATCAAGAAAACAAGACAAAAAGTTAATTCCGCTTGAAAGTTTTATTTCTGCTTGAAGAGGTCAACAAGTAATTCCGCACAGAATTACAATGTAATTCCGTTTGTGTGTGTAATTTCGTTTGTATTGTATTTCCGTTTGAGGATGTTTCATGCGGAATTAGGATGTCTATAAATAGGTGTAGGTCCGTGTCATTTGGAACAAAATTAGGAAGGTGTTTTCCGACGGCGAAGCTCTGTCGAAGTGTTTCCGTGCTGTAAATTGTTATCTGATCAATAAACAAAACAATTAAAGTGTATATCTTGCTGAATCACACACAATATGTCTGTTTCCGCCTTTCATATTGTGTAGAACGCCTCTGATCGACTCGTTTCGGGTCCGTACTCGATTCTACATGTGGTATCAGAGCTCAGGAGGAGGAGTTCTACCATTTTCAGCTTGATTTCATCTTGTTTTCTAACTTCTACACCTTATTTTATCAATTGAACAAGTTTTAACGGTTAAAATGGCCAGAATTTTTCACATCATAAGCGAAATTGTATTTTAACAAACCCTTGAGAAAATTGGACCTAAAATCGAGCTAAATCCTGATCAATTTGACAAAAGTTGGACCGAAATGATGACGTCAGCCTAATTCCGTGTGGAATTACACCTTAATTCCGTACGGAATTACAGTTTGTAGTTAATTTCGTTTGAATCAGCAGCTAATTCCGCCCATAATTAGTATTCCGCTTGAAACTGAGTGTAATTCCATACGGAATTAAATTTCATTTGGCAGTTCAAACGAAATTTCTGATTTCATTTGAAATTCTAATCTCGTTTGAATCTTAATTTAGTTTGAAGTTGATTGTTCAGGTTAATCTCGCTTGAAGGTTAATTCCGCTTGGAATTGATTTCATTTGAAAGACCTAATCTCGTTTGAAAGTGTGTGTTGTGAAAAGTTTGTTACCGAATCATGGAAGAAGAATTCTATAATGCGTTTGCCATATCCCCGACTACTCTAGCTGCCATTGCTCAAAACATGAACATGGAAAATGAAACTGGAACAATGCAAAAACCCCCTAAACTAATAAGCATTGAGGAGTATTATGGTTGGAAAGATAGGTTTGAAAACTGGGTCCAAGCCAATCATTTGAGATCATGGGAGTGTGCTGAGAAAAAGTATGTGCTACCACGTACTGAGCTGGGAGTTGATAAAAAGATTTTTGAATTTACAGATAAGGAACGAGACATGTACAAAGCAGAGAAAATGATGATCAGTTTACTCCAGCAAGCTATTAAAGAAGACATCTTCATATTGCTTCAACATGATAAAACTTCACGTTCTATTTGGGAAGCACTCAGAATTAAGTTTGAGGGAAGTGAGAAAATGATTAAGAGTAAAAAGGCATTGCTTAAGAAAGAATTTGATCTATTCACAAGTCTACCAAGAGAAGATACAAAAAAGTTGATTGAAAGATACTGCCACTTAGTACGTTCAATGTCTTTGTTGAGTATCAATAAAGAACGAGAGGAGTGGGTAGACAAATTAGCTGATGCTTTACCTCAGAAAGAATGGGGTATATTTTTGATGATCTTAAAGAACACCGGAGAATATGATGGTTTGACGATTTCTCAGTTCATCGAAAAGATTGAAGGTCAAGATCTTGAACAGCAAAAGATTGCAAGGATGAACAATCCGAGTAATCAACGAGATGTGAAAATGTATTACAAAGGCAGTGCTCAAGAAGTTGAAATGAGTCCAAAAATCCAAACTGCTTTTAGTGCTGGAAACTCATCTGGAACTGTTGATCAAAATTCAAACAGTAGCAGTGGATTTTCTTCACATCCGAGTGTTAATCCAAAGAGTTCAACTTCAAGTTTTCAGTCTCAAAGTTCAAAAAGTGGAAATGGTTGTGTAATACAGTGCAACATTGCATTAAATCTCCTGAATGGTCAAAGTTTTTCTGAAGAAGTTGCTAAAGATCACATGGCGTTACTTGCTACCGTACTGGAATCTTATGAGGGATTAGTAGCTGGAAAAATCGAAAATCCTATGCTGACGAAAGAGGATTACGATCATATAGACGCTGAAGAGATGGAGCTCATGGACATCAAATGGTGTCTAGCAAGTGTTTTGAGAAGAGCAGAAAAGTTTAAAATTATTACAGGAAGAAATGATTTTTTGGATGCACATGTGTCTACTTTGGGTTTTGATAAATCTAAAGTTACTTGTTTTCGATGCAGGGAGAAAGGTCATTTCAAGAGAGAATGCAAAAATCAAGAAGCTAGTGGAGCAAAGAATCCTTTTCGAAAAGATGATTACTATCAGAAAGCCATATATCAACAAGTTGCTCATCAACCATATCAACAAAAGGAACCACAAACTGCGCATGCAAGAATGATCGAAGATGTAAATAAGAAAGCTTATTATGGTATCATTGATCAAGATGATGAAAAAGTGGCAGAAGGTTTCAGCTGGGATAAATATATTCCACCTGATTCAAAAGTTGTAGCTCTCATTGCACAGATAGTTCAAGAGCCTGATCTGATGACAGAATGGATGAAAGTGTTTGGTAGTAATGAGAAAAGTCAAGAAGAAGAATCTGTTTCATCAGAAGAAAGTTCAGAAAGAAGAACAGTTTTTGATCAAACACCATCTGATTCTAGTTCTTCAGATGATAGTTCAGAAAAAATAATAGATTTTGATCAATCACCAACTGATGACAGTAGTGATGATGAGGAAGAAATGCATATCAATATTGCAAAATCTCATTTATCTCGTGAAAGTTTTCAATTTTATTTTGCAGATCGCTTGGAGAAGTTGAAGAAGAGACGAGCAGCAAAAGAACTGAAAAAGAAGGAATGTGAAAGTAAAGATCAAAATGAAAAGATTTTTCAAAATGAAGAGGTTAAAATTGCTAAGAAGATTGTTGAAAAGGAGAAGGTGCGTGAAGTTGAAAAAGTTGTTGAAATGGAAAAGATCGGTGAAATAGAAAAGTTGAAAAAGTCATCAATCCTTGCTTAAAGTGTTTGGAATCTTGCAAGCAATGTGCAGAAAAAGATGAGAAGTTGAGTGAGCAAGATAAGATGAAAGAACAATTACTGTTCAATCTCAATTATGTAAAAGAGTCGTATGACGTTTTGAACAGAACGGTAACTGGTCTACAAAAGACAAATTCTGAAAGAGAAGATGCACTGACAATGATGAATGCTGTGATGATGTCAAAGCAAAAAGCTACCAATCATTACATTGAAGAGTGTGCAAAGTTAAAACAAGAGTTGGAGACTAAAAGGATTGAAAATGAGAGAATTAGACGTTTACTGCAAAGTTATTCTAGTTCTGATTATCTAATTGATCGAATCTATCCAACTGTTGCAGGTTTAGAAGTTTTTCAAGATGATAAGCCAAAGAAGAAGGATACTGGTAAGAAACAAAGTGCGGATTATAACAAGTGTCCGCCTCTGATTTGGGAAGGGTATTCTCCCAGAAAACCAAATGAGGAGCAAGTCAAAAAGGCTGTCAACATAAACTTAAAAACGGAAACAACTGATGAGTTACCAGAAAACATTGACGTCACGTTCACATCGTCTAACACTGGTCATGAGTCTGAGTTAATAAAAAAGGTGGCCGATTAGGTGTTGGAAACAGATGAGGAGTCAGAGTCAAAGTCTTAGTCTGAAAGTCCGAGATCATCATCAGTTGACAATCCAAAGTCGTTGGTTAAACAGGTTTACAATAAAGAATTTCTTTTATCAAAATCTAATTTGAAGGATGAAACATTTGAAGTTGCATACACTTTAAATGATTCTGACAAATTATATTCTGATAAGGAATTGCCAATAAAAAGTGTTCAAGTTGAAAAGATCAAAAAGATTTTCAAACTAACAGAAATAAATATTTCTGAAATAAAAGATGTAAATCATACTGAAAAACCTAAAAAATACACTTCAAGAGTTCAACAACGTTTAAACAAGAAAAAAGGTTACGGTTCTGGTTTTCAAAAGAAACCAAACCATAACGGTAATTTCAAAAAGAAAGGTCTTGGATTTATTCCATCAGAAAATTATAAACATGAAAAAAATTCTAAAACAAATACAAAATTTGTTTCAGGGACAAGCTGTGAAGAGGAATAAAAAAGATCATTCTGGAAGCAATCAAACAGAGAATTTCTTGCCAAGAAGCAAGAGAATGTGAAGAATGGAGCTAATCAAAGAAAGGAGACAAGAATCTGTTACAAATGCAATGAAGTTGGTCACATTGCATGGAACTGATCTCAAGCAACAAAAACAAAACAGGAAGTCTCTAAAAAACTCAAAGAAAAAGTTGTTGATAAAAATGAACCACCAACTGATAAATTTAAAATTTTTGAAAATCAACATATGAAGTTGGTGAGTGTTCAAAAACAAGTTTTTATAAAAAGAGAGCTGAGCATGACAACCAAATGTGGGTTGTTAAAAAGTTTCATGAAGATGTAAAAAAATTTGATGTGAAATCTGGCGATGAATCTGATTCCACAAAGTCAGAGGAGCCACAAGTTGAGGTAAAAAATGAAAATTCAGTTCCTCCAATGGATAATGAGAACTTTCCACCATTGAGGGCTGAAAATTTTAAACAGAAGGTTGGTAAAGTTGAAATCTCGAATCAATTCTATTCTGAGAAGAAAGAATTTGATGTCGAAAAAGTTTTTAATGGAAATGTTAAAAAGATTTTTGGAAAAATGGTCGAGAGAAAGGCCAAAGGGGTAAAGGACTTTTATGAAACAAAGAAAGCAACTTATTACCCAAGTGAAGTTGAGGAAGAAACATCCAAGTTTGGTCAGGCTTGGATGGAAGTTTTTCACAAGTAAATTCCTGACTTGCCGGAGCTTCCAGGTTGGTAAGTGTGAAGCAGGTATCGGCATCTTTCTTGAGAAATTCACTTTTGTGATATTTCAACTTACAAGTGGTAAATCAGGGACATTAAGTTGTACTTGATTTTCTACAAGTGATATTGTTGATAAAATCTAAAATTGTTATATTTTTTCAAATGGTTGAGAAAACAAAGTGATGATCACATCCCCATGTCTACAAGTGTTAAAATCAACAAAACTTATTTTCCGGAAAAATCATTTTGATTAAAACAAACTTAAGTGTTTTGAAATCATAATGAGAAAATAGTTTGTTGTAAGGGGGGAGTTCTGATTGTTTATGCCAAGTGGATGGCGAATTGAAGTGATTCGATATCAGTTGTCATTTACTTGTACAGTTTGTTTTCAAATTTCCTTATATGTGTTTGAATTTTAGGGGGAGTAAGAAATTTCTGAAAATCCAAAAACATTAAAAATTTTGAAAAAGAAATTTTGAAAAAGACAAAAACATGATAAAATAAAAAAAAAGAGTTTTGTTGTGAAAAAGAGGAAATGATAGTACATCAGTAGACAGTTACAGTATGCTAAAGAAATATAATGTTTAAATAGTGTTAAACGGTCTCACTGATGATATGCCGATAGGTTTTTACACATTTAGTAAGCTTTTTCGGGATATAAACTTAAATTCAAACTTGCTTATTTCGTGGGGAACACTACTTGGATATATAGGTAACCCCTGAAATTTCGTTTGAAGGATCCCTCTTTCTGAGATACTAGGTCTTTATGCTCAGTGATATCTGGGTTATTATCCCGGGACTTCTGATTTTGCGGAAGCAATGGCCTAGTCCCCGAAGAATACTTTACGCTTGCTTAAAATAAAAGCCTGCCCTCAGTACAAAAATGATGAAACATTGAAAAATGCAAATCATGTGCTGTTGTAAAAAAGATCCTCTAAAGGGGACCCACCAAAAGTCGAAGCCGTCATCTCTCTGCTGAATGGAAGTTCTGACCTGAGCTCTCACGGGCTTTCGCATTTAACCCCTTACAGATATCATCTGTGGTATACTCTCCTGTAAGACTGAATATTGGGATTTAGATACGGGAGTATATTCAAGAGATGGGACACATGAATGAGTTTAAGTTCTTAATACACCTAATTAATATCCTGAATCAGTTGAAATTTGTGTGAAAATTTAAGTGGATCAGTATATTGGCAATCTAAGTGAACTGTTTCATTCTTAATGTGTAACTAAGCTCAACGGTACTTGTAACTTGTCATAAACTGATATGATCCTCTTACACAAACTCACAAAAATAGTGCCTGTAAATATTTCTTTACTGCATTCTTGTTCTATTCAAAAATCCAAAAAGATTTTTAGTGTGTTTTAGCATAAACTTTGAAAAAAAAAAGATTTTTGACAACTGATGTTGAAAAGCTGATTTTCAAAATTCCGAGTGCTAAACATGATGAGCATTTCGTGAGGGGGAGTCTGTGTTTAAATGAGAAAAGATTTTGAATTTTTGCCTACAAGTGGTCATCAGAAGTTTTTAATATGTTAAATTATTCTGGAAAGATACCTGCAATTGATATATAAGTTTGTCAAATGTTAAATTTGTGAAATTTATTGTGAGGTAGAGGATGTGCAGGATAGCCTGGATTCTGAGTCTGAGTATAGAGCCAGGACATGATCCTGATCCTGTGAAAGACATATTACAATCAACATCCGAGGAAAGATTATTTGTTCGAGGGGAGTATGTTGGTTCTGATGAAAAGAAAAGAGAAGATTGAAGAAGTTTTACACTGTCAAATACTTCAAAGAGAGCGATCAGACTGATAAAGACTGATGACGTTGAAGACTCGACACGTTAGACTCATCAACATTTAGGGGAGTCTGTTGGTGCATGCGTCTGTCGACTTCGTCTTGTATCGAGTCTTGCATTGTTCTTGACATGAAGAACGAGAAAACAAGACAAAAAGTTAATTCCGCTTGAAAGTTTTAATTCCGCTTGAAGAGGTCAACAAGTAATTCCGCACGGAATTACAATGTAATTCCGTTTGTGTGTGTAATTTTGTTTGTATTGTATTTCCGTTTGAGGATGTTTCATGCGGAATTAGGATGTCTATAAATAGGTATAGGTCCGTGTCATTCGGAACGAAAATAGGAAGGTGTTTTCCGACGGCGAAGCTCTGTCGAAGTGTTTTCGTGCTGTAAATTTTTATCTGATCAATAAACAAAATAGTTAAAGTGTATATCTTGCTGAATCACACACAATATGTCTGTTTCCGCCTTTCATATTGTGTAGAACACCTTTGATCGACTCGTTTCGGGTCCGTACTTGATCCTACAAAATGAACATACGTAGCAAAAATGTGATGTAAATCAATGTGTACATACGCTAAAATAAACATATGAAACAAATGTGTTTATGAAATCAATGTACTAGCATGTTAATTAAACATACATATCATAAACATGGATGAAATCATGTACTATATGTGTACTAATGAACATAGCAAGTATATGTTATGAAAGCATGAAAAGCATGAAAGTAACAAGTAGGCACATGTGTTTCACCCCAAAAATACTTGAAAACAATAAAAGAGGGAACTATGTACTCACTTGTGATAGCTTAAAAGTCTTGAAATAACAACCAATTAACGATAGAAGGATCACGGAATCAATCGGCACCTAATATAGGTAACTACGTTAATAAACCGGACCTAAATCGGAAGATCGGATAGAATGAGGTTTCGTAAACCAAATGAGTATAGGAACTCATGTAATATGATTTACAAAACCAAAGCATAGTTTGATATGTTATTTACAAAACCAAAGTATACTTACGATATACTACCAAAAACTATTATTTTAACAACTAAAGTATATTTGATATACTATCTGTTTAACTATTTTGTAGGATCGTTTACGGACCCGAGCGAGTCGTTCAGAAGAGTTTTTCTCAATACGAAAGGCGGAAACAGACGTATTGAGGTCAATTCAGCAAGAATATCACTTTAAACTATCGTGTTATTGATTTGATAGCAAAATACAGCGAGACGACACTTCGGCAGCACTTCGTTGCACAAACCAGAAATGTTACTAATGATTTTGCTTGAACACCTATTTATAGTGTACTTATTCCGTTTGAAAGTGTTTCAAGCGATATTACATTTCAAGCGGAATTACTAATTCCGTTTGAAATGGGCTTGACACTTTCAAGCGGAATTACATCCTTTCAAGCGAAATTACATTATCTCGAACTACGTGCCCTGATTTAACATTCTACGTACAAGACTCGATACAAGACGAAGTCGACAGACGGATGCACCAACAGACTCCCCCTTGAATGTTGACGAGTCTTAAAGTGTTGAGTCTTCGCATCTTCAGTCTTTATCAGTCTTTGGGCTTCTCTTTTGAAGTATCTGACACTGTAAGCATCCTCAAATCTTCTCTCTTCTCTTTTCATCACCAACAGACTCCCCTCGATCAAATAATCTTTCCTCTTCTCTTTATCAGCACCAACAGACTCTCAGGATCAGAACCTGGCTATTTGTCATTCAGACTCTCCCTCTCAGTAAGCTGGGATCATAGTCTGACTTTCACAGGCTTACAAGACCGAGAGCTGGCTCACATTCTTTCAGACAGGTTCAGAACCAATTCCTGGCTCTACCATTACCTGCAGAAATCTGTACCCAAAAATAAATTTCACAAATTTAAAATTTTGACAAATTTAGATTCTGGTTACCAATTGTAAAAACAACCTCACAAATGATTTAGCATTTATAACGTATGATGACCACTTGTGGATTTATTCAATCAAAGAATGATTTTATAATGTTGATCTCTGATTAACCACTCGAAGAAATAACATTTTTCTTTTCAAAACACATTCTCCCAACCCAATTGTCATCATGTTTAGCACTTGGAATTTTGAAAATCAGCTTTCCAATATCAGTTGTTGAAAATCTTTTTGTATTTTTCAAAATTTATGCTAAAACACACTAAAATCTTTTTGGATTTTTTATGTAAATCAAATGCAATAAAGAAATATTTACAGACAATATTTTTGTGAGTTTGTGTAAGAGGATCACTTAGATTGCCAATATACTGATCCACTTAAATTTTCACACAAATTTCAACTGATTCAGGATATGAGTTAGGTGTATTAAAGACTTAAACTCATTCATGTGTCCCACCTCTTGAATATACTCCCGTATCCAGATCCCAATATTCAGTCTTACAGGTGAGTATACCACAGATGATATCTGTAAGGGGTTAATTGCGAAACCGTGAGAGCTCATGTCAGAACTTCCGTTCAGCAGAGAGATGATAGCTCGAATTTTGGTGGGTCCCCTTTAGACGATCTTTTTTACAACAGCACATGATTTGCATTTTTTTCAATGTTTCATCATTTTTATGCTGAGGGTAGGCTATATTTCAAGCAAGCGTAAAGTATTCTCCGGGGACTAGGCCATTGCTTCCGCAAAATCAGAAGTCCCAGGATAATACCCCAGATATGACTGAGCATAAAGACCTAGTATCTCAGAAAGAGGGATCCTTCAAACGAAATTTCAGGGGTTACCTATATATCCAAGTAGTGTTCCCCACGAAATAAGCAAGTTTGAATTTAAGTTTATATCCCAAAAAAGTTTACTAAATGTGTAAAAACCTATCGGCATATCATCATTGAGACCGTTTAACGCTATTTAAACATTACATTTCTTTAGCATACTGTAACTGTCTACTGATGTACTATCATTTCCTCTTTTCGACACAAAACTCATTTTTTATTTTATTATGTTTTTGTCTTTTTCAAATTTTCAAATGTTTTTGGATTTTCAGAAATTTCTTACTCCCCCTAAAATTCAAACACATTTAAAGAAATTTGAAAACAAACTGTACAAGTAAAGTGACAACCGATATCGAATCACTTCAATTCGGCATCCACTTGGCATAAACAATCAGAACTCCCCCTCACAACAAAACATTTTCCCATTGATTTCAAAACACTTAAGTTTGTTTTAATCAAATGGTTTTTCCGGAAAATAAGTTTTGTTGATAAATTTTACCACATGTAGGTTAGGGGATAAGATCATCACTTTGTTTCTTTCCTTTTTTTTTAATGAAATGAACCCCATATATTCTTTAACCACTAGTAATAAAGATAAATCAAGTACAAGTTAATGTCCCTGATTAATCTTGAAAATTAAGTACCACTTGTAAGAATGGTCCAATCAAGTTCAACCTAATGACCTTGATTAACCCACTTATAAAATCACACCCTCTTTTTCAACCACATGGCTTATCAACCAATACCACTTGTAGGTTGAATTCTCAAGATGCCGATTCCTTCTCCTCACTTACCAACCTGGGAGTTCGGGCAAGTCATACCTTTTTAAAAACAATATTTCACTAATGATGCCGATTCATGCTCCGCGATTACCAACTTGGGAGCTCTAGCAAGTCCAGATTTTTACTGTTCATAATAGGTTCCATCCCAGTCACAAACCTGAGACGAAACACCCTTACCTGGTTTCATCATTTTCTTCTCGTAAAATTCTTTAACTCCCTTTACCTTCCTATCAACCATTTTTCCAAAAATGTGTTTCACTTTGGAGTTAAAAGCCTTTTCAACATCAAATTCTTTCTTTTCAGAGAAAAATTGATTTGAAATCTCAATTTTACCAATTTTTTGTTTAAATTTTTTAGCCTTCAATGTTGGAAAATTGACATCATCCATTGGAGGAAATGAATTCTCATCTTTAATCCCAATTTATGGCTCTTCTGACTTTGTGGAATTAGATTCATCGCCAGAAGTTAGCTCTTCTGATTTTGACGAATCAGAATCATTGCTAGAACTAACATCAGATATCTTAACAACCCATTTTTGGTTGTCAAGATTTGCTCTTCTCTTGTAAAACCTGTTTGAACACTCACCAATTTCAAATTTTGAATTTTTGAAAAGTTTAGTTCTCTCAATTGGTGGTTCAAACACAACCTCTTTATCTTTCAGTTTACAAGAAACTCCCTGTTTTGATTGTATTGCCTTGGAACAATTCTTGGCAATATGACCAACAGTGTTGCGTTGGAAACAGGTTCTCGTTTCTTTCATCTGATCAGCAGTCTTCATCTCTTCTTGTTTCTTCGCAAGGAATTCTCTGTTAGACTGATTTCTGAATAGATTTTCTTTTTCTTCTTCAGATGATGTACCTGAAACAAATATCATTTTTGATTTAAAATCTCTAACATATTTTTCATTTTTATGATTTTTTGGTGGAATAAATCCAAGACCTTTCTTTTTGAAATTACCGTTATGTTTTGGTTTCTTTCGATAACCAGAACCAGAACTGTAACCATTTTTCTTGTTTAAACGTTGTTGAACTCTTGAGGTGTAAGGATTAGGATTTTCAGAAAGATTTTCATCTTTTATTTCAGAAATATTAATTTCTGTTAGTTTGAAAACCTTTTTAATCATTTCTGTTTTAACACCTCTTATTGGAAATTCCTCATCAGAATATAATTTGTCAGAATCATTCAAAGTATAGGCCACTTTAAATGTTTCATCATTCAAATTAGATTTTGATAACATGAATTCTTTATTGTATACTCTTTTGCCCTGTTTGACGGTTTGACTAGGAGTGTTGGACTCAGACTTTGACTCTGACATAGACTCCGACTTTGACTCCTCAGTTTCATCGTTATCTAACACATGATCCACTACTTTCTTCATCAATTGAGATTGTTGATCAGTGTCAGACGATGTAAAAGTAACATCAATATTTTCTGGCAAGTTAAATGAAGACTCTGACTCCCACTGTAAATTTGTTGCCTTTTCGACTCTTTCTGAATTTGGATTTCTCGGAGAATATCCATTTTCAAGCGGGGGTGGACACTTGTTGTAACTGACACCTTGTTTCTTACCAGATGTCTTTTCTTTAGTATCCTTCTTCTTTTCTTTCTTCTTTTCAGGAGTCTTTTCTTCAGATACATTTTGTTCTTCAGTTACTTCACCATCATCAAATGCCTTCATACCTTCAACAGTTGGATAAATCCTTTTAATGACATAAGAAGTACATGAGTAACTTTTCAACAAACGATTAACTCTTTCTGTCTCAATCCTTTGAGTCTCCAGTTTCTGTTCAAGCACAACACACTTCTCAATGTAATTGTTCACCACTTTCTGCTTTATCATGAAAGCTCCTTGAAGTGTTTTCATGGTTGTTGCTTGTTCTTCACTTGATTGATTGTATTGATTCATGGCTTTGTTCAGAACATCGTATGATTCCTTCAACCTGTTTATGTTGTTAATCAATTCGTTGTTTTTCTTTTTCATAATCTCATAATTTTCACAAATCACCGGAACATTTTTTGCATTAGCTTCTTCATCAACTTTAAACTTTGGAACTTCCACCTTTTTTCTTATCAATGGTACTTCTTCATCATCACTACTAACTGGTGTTTTGATCTTTTTCTTTTTCTTTTTAGCTTTTTCATCATCACTGTCACTCTCTTCCATCATTTTAAAGTGAGCTGCCATTCTTCTTGCATAATACTCTATATCATCATCACTATCTTCTTCAACTAGAGCGACAAAAGCTTTTTGATGTGAAGTTTTGTTTGGATCATAATCATCCCAACTAAAACCTTCCCAGCTAAATCCTTTTGGTAACTTTTCATCGTCTTGATTTATCAGGCATGCTTTATTATCAGCTGAGATATATTTGTCCCAACTGAAATTTTCTTGATTCCCCAAACATGCTCTCTTTGATGATTCTTCAATTACTTTTCTACCATGTGCCACTTGTGGTTCTTGTTGTGGTTGAGATACTTGCTGATAAATGGCCTTCCAGTAGTAATCATTGTTGTTGAACAGATTTTGAGCTCCACTTGCTTCGTGATTTGTGCAATCCCTATTGAAGTGTCCTTTTTCCCTGCAACAAAAACAAGTGACTTTATATTTATCAAAACCCAAAGTAGAAACATTAGCATCAAGCACGTAAGTCATTTCTTCCTGTGATCTGCTTAAATTTCTCAGCTCGTCTCAATACACTTGCCAAACACCACTTTATGTCCCTCAATTCCATCTCTTCAGCATCAATCTGATCGTAATCCTCTTTTGTAAGCATTGGATTCCCGATCCAACCTGCCACAAAACTTCCATACGACTCCAACACGGTTCCCAACAAAGACATGTTACCCTTTGCAACTTCTTCAGAATAATCCTGATCATTTTCAAGATTCAATACAATGTTGCATTGTAGCTTTCTGCCATTCTTTGTTGCTGAAATGTTCGGACCAAATGATGGAAATGATGAAAAACTTGTGTTGCTACTTTATCCTTTGGATGAACCTCCCGATGAATTCTCTGCATTAAAAGTTGTTTCAACCTTCGGTGACATGTTGGTGGATTTATCACTGACACCACCTTTGTAATAGAGACCAATGTCTTGTTCACCGTCGAAATCTTTCATTCTTGAGATCTTTCTCTGTTCCATTTCTTGAGCCTCAATCTTTTCAATGAACTTGCTCAATGTCAGACTACTAAACCCTTTCTTGTTCCGTAGCATCATGAGATATGTGCCCCAAGTCTCGTGTGGCAATGCATCGGCCAATTTTTCGATTAACTCTTCATTATCTTTGTCGATGCTCAATCTCTTCATGTTGGCTAACAAATTGCAGTATCTTTCAATGATTTGCTTTGTGCTCTCATTTTTCAACCCATGAAACAGATCAAACTCTTTGTAACACCTGTGCCTCCACGGCCATCAAACAAATACCAAACCAATGAAATATTGTATTTCATACTTGGGATTTGTAAAAATATGTGTATCGTTTGCACATATCGACTCTTGTTCGATTTCAAGCTTTAAATCGCTTTCTGGAGGGTTATACGCGCTCTGATGTGTAGATATAACCAGTTTAATCCAACGAACACTCTGGAAAAGTGAAATAGGCTTAACATACCTTAAATAACCTTTACATAACTTAGTTATAAGTTTTGGAAGGTTTGGTGTGGTGAAATCAAAGTTTAATCGCTTACAGGGACTAAAGTTGACAAACTGTGAAAGTATGCCAATTTGAACTGTAACAGACCTTCCGGAACATGACCATAAGTTAAACATACCATAAATATCCTTTACATAGCTTAGAAATAGGCTTTGAGGGGTTTGGTGTGCTAAAATAAACTTTTGGGTCATTCAGGGACTAAAAGTGTCAAAAAGTGCACAAGTTTGCATTTTCGCGCATAACTTACGTTCTGAATACATCCGGACATCCAAAAATTTATGTAAGCACTAAAATATTTTATTTTAGTGTTCGCCATAAGAAAAATCCATTCGTCGCGTCATTTGGTTCGTTTTTCGCATTCGGGACCAGATTCGATGTATTAGCCGTTGTTTAATTCACAACCACACATTCTAAACTTGCTTAGTCAGCGGATAAGGATGGAATTTTGGTACCATGACATTTCAACACATGTATGGATGGAATTTAAACACCTAAACACCATGACATTTCAACACATGTACGGATGGGATTAAGGCACGTTTTCCATGAAACGATCTTAACGGTTCGGGTATTCCTATAAATACCCCATACCCCCATTGCTAAAATCACTAGAAACTTGATTTGAGAAACTCTAAGTTGAAACATTTGTTTCATACCTGAGATTTTTGAATCGAGTTTAGCATTCGGGGACCCTTCGTAAGTATTCTTTCGTTCTTTTCCTTATTTTATTGCTTTTCGAGTCAGAAAGTCAAACTTTGTTTGACTTTCAGCGTTGACCAGTAATGGTCAATGCGAAGTTCGTTTGAACTTCGCAACGTGAGTGTAATCACGTTGGTCATAGTCCCTTGGGACTATGCCCACTGATTACCACGTTGTCTAGGGTCGTAGGGTAGGCGATCTAATAAATCGCCTATACCTTCGAACCCGACCCAGTTTGGTCGATCATTAGGATCCGACCAAATACATTAGGTGACCCTAGTATAGGGCATAACCTTCCGAGGTTATACCCTATGGTCACATTGTTTAAGTAGTTGTATGATAGGAAGTTTATATGCCTTAGGTAAATTACCAGAATACCCTTTTCATGTATAATTGATAATTAAGCATATGTAACCTAAACCTTTGTCACATAACTGATTATGTAACATGTATAGGCATATAACACTTGTCATAGGGCTAGTTAGGCGGTCTGAACGCGTTTCACGCGCACGACGCGTTAAAGTAGCATATGTTACCTTAATGGGTCGCGATGGGTCGAAAGCAATTAGGTTAGGTTTCATTGTAGTATGTAGGCCTTGTTAAACCATATCATATGAGTTCCAATACTCATTTGGTTTACCAAGCCTCATTCTATCCGATCTCTCGATTTTAGTCCGGTTTATTTATAGTTTTAGATTGCCGAATGATTCCGTGCTCTCTCTAGCTTTGTTTCGTTGTTGTTCAAGACCTCCAAGCATTCTCAGGCGAGTACATTATTCCCCTCTTTTACTGTTTTCAACTGTTTTGGGGTGACTCATATGTGCTAAATGTTTTATCAATGGTTTCGAGAACAATTACAATGTAGTTTCAAGAACAATAACAATTATTTCAAGAACGCTAACAATGATTTCAAGAACGAATACAATGATTTCAAAAACTAATAACAATTTCAAAAAGTGAACAAACTTGTTGGTTGTAGTTTACATGACCGATGACATTCATTAGCAATGATCAAGCCGACCAGTATTAGGTTATGGTACCATAGGATCTGACAAATCCCGTTATTTACTGCACCCATTGTTATGTGTGGGGGTTGTGGGTAGCGACTGAATCTGTAATTATTAACTTATCCTTTGGTAAGGGTTTGTTAAGAACGAGAGCGAGAGCGAGATGGAGCGAGGAACGCGTCAAGAAGGTTTGAATGTTATTAGAGAATCGACCATTAAGTAGTTTCACAATTAAAACAAGAACGCTTTGGAATGATTAAAATAACAAGAATGATTGGAACGATTTCACAAAGAGGGTTAACGATTGGGTAAACATTGGGACATGATTTACATCTGATCATGCATTTACACGAAACATAGTATTGATTTAAACGAAGTTTTACTTCAATACTTTGTTTTGTGCGTTTCACCTATGGTTTAGTTGATACATTTCACTTGCCATACATGACATTTAACAAAGACAATTTGACATGGATATTTGACATAAACACTTTTGACATTGATTATACATATTACATGATTTACATTTGACATGAACATTACTTTGGTGGTTTGGTATGATTAAGTGATTAAGTAATGATGCATGTGTAAATTGATACAAGCATGGTGGATACGCCGCTGGTACTTCCTATATATAAGTGTTTGTATGGTTTTACATATTGTAGCGTTATTTGAATCATTTCAGTTCGAGACATAGAACATTTTATACAAGTAACATACTTTTCACAAGACATTTATTTACAAACAACTTATCTTATACAAACTCATTTTACATGGTTATTCATTTAATCATGCATTATTCTCTTATTATACATATCACCTGAACTTATTATTTTTCAAATGATTTACAAAGACAAAGCAAATTACAAGGTTCATGACTAAACATTTTCTTAAACAGAAGTCATGAATCTTATTTTCACAAAACCTATGTACTCGCCAGCATTTCTTTGCTGACCTCGTTTTCACATATGTTTCAGGTATTGTTGAATGATATCGATTGATAAGATGCATGCTCACATAGGACTGGACAAGGCCTTAGTGACTAAATAACAATGATAGACTATGTTTAAATAGTGTATTTAGATTTCAAGACGGTGTAATTATTCAATGTTTAATAAAACGAAACACTCTTTGGTATCCATGGTTATGAAACATTAATTCTGTTGCAACACGCCTCGATGTTTCCGCCACGTTTGTATGTTCTACGTGGTCGGGGTGTGACAGAAAAGATGGTATCAGAGCCAATGGTTATAGGGAATTAGGTTATTAGTAATTAGTAATGCTTTGACCTAGTCTATAACCTTCTTAGGACCCTAACGCGAGTTTACTTGCGTTTAGTCATAAAACAATACCGTCACCTATCCTTAGGCGACGACCACAACAAGAACATAAATTTCAAAACCGCTTTGAAAACTAATCATCTGTTCTAGGATGATTGATTACTAGGTTTTGAACTCTCTATTATATGGTTTTGAACCCCTATGAGTTTTCAAAACTTCGTCAAGGTTTTGGGTTTTAAATAATGTGAACACGTGCAAACTGGAAGGGTGAATGCCTGTATTCTGGGTTTTCTGTCTAGACAAGCACTTCGTATACATCTCATCTGACGCGAGACCAGTTGTGCTTACCTGGGAATTCTTGGGATGAGTGTTCACTTATAGGCGAGCATGTCTTCGCGATACATTATTTTTGACCCATTTACTTTGATTAGTCACCGTCTCATTTGTTTGCCTTAGGTAACAAACAAATGATCGTAATTTTCATGCGTTATCATTCTGTGTTGATTGTCCAATAACCTTTCACCTGTTTCTCCCTATGCCTTTCTTTTTCTTCAATGTCTCTTCATCACGATGACGCCCAGATATCTGAGCAAGCAGCCAAAATTCGCTCAGCGAATAGGCGAAGTAGTCCTGAAGACTGTTGAATTAGCTACTGCCATGTATCATCTCCAGGATGAAGCCACTCAAGAGTCACCAAGACAGGCAGGACCTAGTCAGGCGACAACACCATCAGCCAATAAACCAATCGAGGAATCAAAGACCATGGATGAACGATCCCCTAAGAAGTCAAAGAAGCGAAAGGCTTCTCAGAACTTCGCCATGGTCGCTCACAATGGTAAAGCAGTCCCCAACCAACCAGCTCAACCCCCTGCCAGGTGTGTATGGCTTTTCCTATGATACCTACATCAAGGAACTATGTACCTTACAAACTACTCTTGTGATTTCTCTCTTTCAAATGATTGCTCATGATTCCCTCGAAAATTTTAAGTACTCGTTTCACTCTAAGAAACAAAGTACAGAAAATTAAGTGACATTATGAGTAATCGTGCTTTTCGCACATCTGTGCCTTTAAATCCTTGGTTAGATAACTAAGGGTATTTTCAAATCTCATACCCATTACGTTTTGATTTTTCAACATACACAGTACCAGTATTTCAAAACAATCTTCATGATCTCAAAACATTTCATATAGTTTGAAAATAATTTTTCTAGATGCATTGTCTATGTTATTTCAAAAAAAAACATTGGCCATGTTATCAAAACCAACCTTTCTAATTTCAAAATATTTCATATAGTCTGAAGACAATATTAACACAATACATTTTCTGATCAAGTGCATGATTTCGAAAAGCATTATTCATGTCTTTCAAAAACCTTATACATAATTTCAAAATTCATTTCGCATGATTTTAAAACATTTTTGTAAATATATCTACCTATTACACCTACTTTATGATTTCAAAAAAATATTATATATAAGGTTTCAAAAACGTTAAACACATTTTTCTTAAAGGAACCCCATGCATAGTATTCAAAAATATTTTCCTCATACATTGACTTAACCTTCAAAATTCTGCTTCATATGTCGCCTTGACATATCAAGCATCTCAACTTCATAAGCATTTTACATCATGTTTTGACCTAAGCACATCCAGTGCAAGGTTTCAAAACATCTTCAACTCCTAAAATTCATATGGGATCTTTTTATCTTTACAATTAGATCCTTGTGGATGATTATCGTTCAAATCAGAGTCCTTAATCGGATTCCTTATGTACCTTAATTCGAACACTTCGGTTCCTAGTAATCGAAATCGAATTTTCTTTTTGAATCTTTCTATCTTTATAGTTGGATTCTTGATAACGTTTAAAGTACCAAATGAAATCCACGGAATGGATTCCTAGTGTGCTTTAAATGCATGTACGCAATTTACAAGACAAATTAACGAACAATTTTGTGGTTATATGATATGTGTTTATGTGTTCTCCTCTATGTTTTTGGTGTGTTACGATTTTCCAAATCCTCATAGAATCTTTCATATCTTCATATGAGAGATTCATAGTAGGATATTCAAAAGGTACTACCTTAAATCCTTATGGGCTTCTACCTGGTAGTTAAGACCCTTGGGTTATATAGTACCACTCCATGATTCATAAGAGACCCTTTAGTGGTCTAGTCAAAAAGATTGATTCACAATTTGGTTAGAGAACGACATCTAGTGATGTAGCTGAACAGACTCCTTGATAGTCTGTTTAGATCATTTATTGATTTAATTTAAAGGACTCTATGGCGGTCTAGTCACACTCATCACCGGTTTGTTCATTTGGTTTTCCCCTACACACTATAAAATAGACTGTGTGAATTGTGCAAAGAATTGTCTGATTATGGACGCGTACATAATTATGAAATTTAGTGCACAGAAACACAGTAAGATTTATTATGTGTAAGAACCGATAGTGACAACAATAACGAAATGAGAACGATGTAATGGAGGTACGGTGGACGCACCAATGACGCTTCATATACTTGTATATAAGTATCCCTCTTACATTGCAATCATGATGTTATTAAAGGTTACTAGAAGTTCATAACCCTAACCAATATTGTTCGATCTTTTCAACCTCATGTTTTCAAGCTCTCACAAGTTTCCTCTAAATAAATTTCGGGACGAAATTTCCTAAAGTAGGGGAGACTGTAACACCTGTGCCTCCACGACCATCAAACAAATACCAAACCAATGAAATATTGTATTTCATACTTGGGATTTGTAAAAATATGTGTATCGTTTGCACATATCGACTCTTGTTCGATTTCAAGCTTTAAATCGCTTTCTGGAGGGTTATACGCGCTCTGATGTGTAGATATAACCAGTTTAATCCAACGAACACTCTGGAAAAGTGAAATAGGCTTAACATACCTTAAATAACCTTTACATAACTTAGTTATAAGTTTTGGAAGGTTTGGTGTGGTGAAATCAAAGTTTAATCGCTTACAGGGACTAAAGTTGACAAACTGCGAAAGTATGCCAATTTGAACTGTAACAGACCTTCCGGAACATGACCATAAGTTAAACATACCATAAATATCCTTTACATAGCTTAGAAATAGGCTTTGAGGGGTTCGGTGTGCTAAAATAAACTTTTGGGTCATTCAGGGACTAAAAGTGTCAAAAAGTGCACAAGTTTGCATTTTCGCGCATAACTTACGTTCTGAATACATCCGGACATCCAAAAATTTATGTAAGCACTAAAATATTTTATTTTAGTGTTCGCCATAAGAAAAATCCATTCGTCGCGTCATTTGGTTCGTTTTTCGCATTCGGGACCAGATTCGATGTATTAGCCGTTGTTTAATTCACAACCACACATTCTAAACTTGCTTAGTCAGCGGATAAGGATGGAATTTTGGTACCATGACATTTCAACACATGTATGGATGGAATTTAAACACCTAAACACCATGACATTTCAACACATGTACGGATGGGATTAAGGCACGTTTTCCATGAAACGATCTTAACGGTTCGGGTATTCCTATAAATACCCCATACCCCCCATTGCTAAAATCACTAGAAACTTGATTTGAGAAACTCTAAGTTGAAACATTTGTTTCATACCTGAGATTTTTGAATCGAGTTTAGCATTCGGGGACCCTTCGTAAGTATTCTTTCGTTCTTTTCCTTATTTTATTGCTTTTCGAGTCAGAAAGTCAAACTTTGTTTGACTTTCAGCGTTGACCAGTAATGGTCAATGCGAAGTTCGTTTGAACTTCGCAACGTGAGTGTAATCACGTTGGTCATAGTCCCTTGGGACTATGCCCACTGATTACCACGTTGTCTAGGGTCGTAGGGTAGGCGATCTAATAAATCGCCTATACCTTCGAACCCGACCCAGTTTGGTCGATCATTAGGATCCGACCAAATACATTAGGTGACCCTAGTATAGGGCATAACCTTCCGAGGTTATACCCTATGGTCACATCGTTTAAGTAGTTGTATGATAGGAAGTTTATATGCCTTAGGTAAATTACCAGAATACCCTTTTCATGTATAATTGATAATTAAGCATATGTAACCTAAACCTTTGTCACATAACTGATTATGTAACATGTATAGGCATATAACACTTGTCATAGGGCTAGTTAGGCGGTCTGAACGCGTTTCACGCGCACGACGCGTTAAAGTAGCATATGTTACCTTAATGGGTCGCGATGGGTCGAAAGCAATTAGGTTAGGTTTCATTGTAGTATGTAGGCCTTGTTAAACCATATCATATGAGTTCCAATACTCATTTGGTTTACCAAGCCTCATTCTATCCGATCTCTCGATTTTAGTCCGGTTTATTTATAGTTTTAGATTGCCGAATGATTCCGTGCTCTCTCTAGCTTTGTTTGGTTGTTGTTCAAGACCTCCAAGCATTCTCAGGCGAGTACATTATTCCCCTCTTTTACTGTTTTCAACTGTTTTGGGGTGACTCATATGTGCTAAATGTTTTATCAATGGTTTCGAGAACAATTACAATGTAGTTTCAAGAACAATAACAATTATTTCAAGAACGCTAACAATGATTTCAAGAACGAATACAATGATTTCAAAAACTAATAACAATTTCAAAAAGTGAACAAACTTGTTGGTTGTAGTTTACATGACCGATGACATTCATTAGCAATGATCAAGCCGACCAGTATTAGGTTATGGTACCATAGGATCTGACAAATCCCGTTATTTACTGCACCCATTGTTATGTGTGGGGGTTGTGGGTAGCGACTGAATCTGTAATTATTAACTTATCCTTTGGTAAGGGTTTGTTAAGAACGAGAGCGAGAGCGAGATGGAGCGAGGAACGCGTCAAGAAGGTTTGAATGTTATTAGAGAATCGACCATTAAGTAGTTTCACAATTAAAACAAGAACGCTTTGGAATGATTAAAATAACAAGAATGATTGGAACGATTTCACAAAGAGGGTTAACGATTGGGTAAACATTGGGACATGATTTACATCTGATCATGCATTTACACGAAACATAGTATTGATTTAAA
Organism: Helianthus tuberosus; assembly: GCA_030545235.1. Lineage (NCBI taxonomy): Eukaryota > Viridiplantae > Streptophyta > Magnoliopsida > Asterales > Asteraceae > Helianthus > Helianthus tuberosus. Next base: position 34,506 of record JARYGA010038176.1, on the reverse strand, counting down.
CGAAGTTTTACTTCAATACTTTGTTTTGTGCGTTTCACCTATGGTTTAGTTGATACATTTCACTTGCCATACATGACATTTAACAAAGACAATTTGACATGGATATTTGACATAAACACTTTTGACATTGATTATACATATTACATGATTTACATTTGACATGAACATTACTTTGGTGGTTTGGTATGATTAAGTGATTAAGTAATGATGCATGTGTAAATTGATACAAGCATGGTGGATACGCCGCTGGTACTTCCTATATATAAGTGTTTGTATGGTTTTACATATTGTAGCGTTATTTGAATCATTTCAGTTCGAGACATAGAACATTTTATACAAGTAACATACTTTTCACAAGACATTTATTTACAAACAACTTATCTTATACAAACTCATTTTACATGGTTATTCATTTAATCATGCATTATTCTCTTATTATACATATCACCTGAACTTATTATTTTTCAAATGATTTACAAAGACAAAGCAAATTACAAGGTTCATGACTAAACATTTTCTTAAACAGAAGTCATGAATCTTATTTTCACAAAACCTATGTACTCGCCAGCATTTCTTTGCTGACCTCGTTTTCACATATGTTTCAGGTATTGTTGAATGATATCGATTGATAAGATGCATGCTCACATAGGACTGGACAAGGCCTTAGTGACTAAATAACAATGATAGACTATGTTTAAATAGTGTATTTAGATTTCAAGACGATGTAATTATTCAATGTTTAATAAAACGAAACACTCTTTGGTATCCATGGTTATGAAACATTAATTCTGTTGCAACACGCCTCGATGTTTCCGCCACGTTTGTATGTTCTACGTGGTCGGGGTGTGACACTCTTTCTTCAAAAGTGATTTCTTGTTCTTGACCATCTCTTGACTACCAACAAACTTTGATCTTAAAGCTTTCCAAATTGAATAAGAAGTTCCATTGTGTTGCAATAAAACCAAGATATCTTCTTTCACAGCTTGTTGTAGTAGACTTAACATCATTTTTTCATCTTTGTATTTCTTTCTATTTTCAGCACTCAGATCTTTAATAGCAATAATCTCCTCATCATCAGTCATCGGCCTAACATATTTCGTCTCAACACATTCCCAAGCATCTAAATAATTTGCTTGTACCCAGTTTTCAAAACGTCCTTCCCAACCCTTATACTCCTCGATGTTCATGAGCTTGGGCAGTTTTTGCATAGTCCCGTTTCATTTTCCAACATCGTGTTCTGTGCAAGAGTAATCAGGGTAACCGGAGTAGCGAATGCATTGTAAAATTCCTCTTCCATGCTTCAGATTTCAAGAAATTGTCAAACACTGTTTTCAAACAAGATTACAATCTCAAGCGGAATAACCTGTTCAAACGGAATCAGCACATTCAAACGAAATCTCTGTTCAAGCGGAATACTCCACAAACGGAAAACCTAATTCAAGCGGAATACCTAATTCCGTTTGAATAAACACCCTTTTCAAACGGAATAACTAATTTTGTTTGAAATGCTCAAATGGAATACCAGATTGAAGCGGAATCACAAGGTTCAAACGGAATCACTGAAACAGAATTATGACTTTGAAGCGGAATAGCAAATTTCAAGCGGAATTAGAATGATATTTCAAGCGGAATACCGATTTCAAGCGAAATTAAGGACTAATTCCGTTTGAAATGCTGCTGATGTCATCATTCTCTCGCTGAGTTTGAAACGGAATTACAAATTTATCAAGTTTTAAGCCGATTTTATTTCTGAAACTTTCTAGGGTTTGTTAAAACACTAATGCGCACATGATGTGTGAAATTCAGGACATTTTGACCGTAAAAATTTGCTAATTTTGAAAAAGAAGGTGTAGAAATCAGAAATTGCAGCTGAATTGGTAAGAACTCTTCCTCCTGAGCTCTGATACCACTTGTAGGATCGTTTACGGACCCGAACGAGTCGTTCAGAAGAGTTTTTCTCAATAAGAAATGCGGAAACGGACGTATTGAGGTCAATTCAGCAAGAATATCACTTTAAACTGTTGTGTTATTGATTTGATAGCAAAATACAGCGAGACGACAATTCGGCAGCACTTCGTTGCACAAACCGGAACTGTTACTAATGATTTCGCTTGAACACCTATTTATAGTGTACTGATTCCGTTTGAAAGTGTTTCAAGCGATATTACCTTTCAAGCGGAATTACTAATTCCGTTTGAAATGGGCTTGACACTTTCAAGCGGAATTACATCCTTTCAAGCGAAATTACATTATCTCGAACTACGTGCCCTGATCTAACATTCTACGTACAAGACTCGATACAAGACGAAGTCGACAGACGGATGCACCAACATATTTTTTAAAACTAAAATATATTTTAATATATATTGCTTATCCGACTTTCTCAAAACCAAAATTTATTTTTGTATATACTACAAACCTTTTTATCAAAACAAAGTGTTTAAGAAACAAAACTCTTTACAAGGATTCATGGTTATTTTTGTAAACATAAAATCTTTTTCTTGTGATTGACCAAAGCTATGAACCTAATTCACAAAACCTATGTTACTCACAGGCATTTTATGCTGACGTACCTATTTTCACATATGTTTCAGGTGCTGCTATGTGATGATTGTTGATGCATGCTACATATAGGACGCACTCGTGCCTTAGCGATTTTAAAACTTGAAAGACAATATTTGTATTTATCTGATTTGTAATAGAACAATGAGTTCAATAATTCAATAAAACGAAACTATTTAATCCATGGTTGTGAAACAATGATTCTGTTACGACACTCCCAGACGTTTCGGCCACGATTTGTTGTTTTACGTGGTCGAGGTGTGACATGATCAATGTTAATGAACGTATATCAGTTTCGTTATACAAACCAAATTTCATACCAAATGTAAGCATATTATGTGAAAACAATGTACTAAGTATGCTAAATGAACATACGTAGCAAAAATGTGATGTAAATCAATTTGTACATACGCTAAAATAAACATATGAAACAAATGTGTTTATGAAATCAATGTACTGGCATGTTAATTAAACATACATAGCATAAACAAGGATGAAATCATGTACTATATGTGTACTAATGAACATAGCATGTATATGTTATGAAAGCATGAAAGTAACAAGTAGGCACATGTGTTTCACCCCAAAAATATTTGAAAACAATAAAAGAGGGAACTATGTACTCACTTGTGATAGCTTAAAAGTCTTGAAATAACAACCAAGTAACGCTAGAAGGATCACAGAATCAATCGGCACCTAATATAGGTAACTACATTAATAAACCAGACCTAAATCGGAAGATAGGATAGAATAAGGTTTCGTAAACCAAATGAGTATAGGAACTCATGTAATGTGGTTTACAAAACCAAAGCATAGTTTGATATGTTATTTACAAAACCAAAGTATACTTACGATATACTACCAAAAACTATTATTTTAACAACTAAAGTATATTTGATATACTATCTGTTTAACTATTTTGAAACTAAAATATATTTTAATATATATTGCTTATCCGACTTTCTCAAAACCAAAGTTTATTTTTGTATATTCTACAAACCTTTTTATCAAAACAAAGTGCTTAAGAAACAAAACTATTTACAAGGATTCATGGGTATTTTTGTAAACATAAAATATTTTTCTTGTGATTGACCAAAGCTATGAACCTAATTCACAAAACCTATGTTACTCACAGGCATTTTATGCTGACGTACCTATTTTCACATATGTTTCAGGTGCTGCTATGTGATGATTGTTGATGCATGCTACATATAGGACGCACTCGTGCCTTAGCGATTTTAAAACTTGAAAGACAATATTTGTATTTATCTGATTTGTAATAGAACAATGAGTTCAATAATTCAATAAAACGAAACTATTTAATCCATGGTTGTGAAACAATGATTCTGTTACGACACTCCCAGACGTTTCGGCCACGATTTGTTGTTTTACGTGGTCGAGGTGTGACATGATCAATGTTAATGAACGTATATCAGTTTCGTTATACAAACCAAATTTCATACCAAATGTAAGCATATTATGTGAAAACAATGTACTAAGTATGCTAAATGAACATACGTAGCAAAAATGTGATGTAAATCAATTTGTACATACGCTAAAATAAACATATGAAACAAATGTGTTTATGAAATCAATGTACTGGCATGTTAATTAAACATACATAGCATAAACAAGGATGAAATCATGTACTATATGTGTACTAATGAACATAGCATGTATATGTTATGAAAGCATGAAAGTAACAAGTAGGCACATGTGTTTCACCCCAAAAATATTTGAAAACAATAAAAGAGGGAACTATGTACTCACTTGTGATAGCTTAAAAGTCTTGAAATAACAACCAAGTAACGCTAGAAGGATCACAGAATCAATCGGCACCTAATATAGGTAACTACATTAATAAACCAGACCTAAATCGGAAGATAGGATAGAATAAGGTTTCGTAAACCAAATGAGTATAGGAACTCATGTAATGTGGTTTACAAAACCAAAGCATAGTTTGATATGTTATTTACAAAACCAAAGTATACTTACGATATACTACCAAAAACTATTATTTTAACAACTAAAGTATATTTGATATACTATCTGTTTAACTATTTTGAAACTAAAATATATTTTAATATATATTGCTTATCCGACTTTCTCAAAACCAAAGTTTATTTTTGTATATTCTACAAACCTTTTTATCAAAACAAAGTGCTTAAGAAACAAAACTATTTACAAGGATTCATGGTTATTTTTGTAAACATAAAATATTTTTCTTGTGATTGACCAAAGCTATGAACCTAATTCACAAAACCTATGTTACTCACAGGCATTTTATGCTGACGTACCTATTTTCACATATGTTTCAGGTGCTGCTATGTGATGATTGTTGATGCATGCTACATATAGGACGCACTCGTGCCTTAGCGATTTTAAAACTTGAAAGACAATATTTGTATTTATCTGATTTGTAATAGAACAATGAGTTCAATAATTCAATAAAACGAAACTATTTAATCCATGGTTGTGAAACAATGATTCTGTTACGACACTCCCAGACATTTCGGCCACGATTTGTTGTTTTACGTGGTCGAGGTGTGACATGATCAATGTTAATGAACGTATATCAGTTTCGTTATACAAACCAAATTTCATACCAAATGTAAGCATATTATGTGAAAACAATGTACTAAGTATGCTAAATGAACATACGTAGCAAAAATGTGATGTAAATCAATTTGTACATACGCTAAAATAAACATATGAAACAAATGTGTTTATGAAATCAATGTACTGGCATGTTAATTAAACATACATAGCATAAACAAGGATGAAATCATGTACTATATGTGTACTAATGAACATAGCATGTATATGTTATGAAAGCATGAAAGTAACAAGTAGGCACATGTGTTTCACCCCAAAAATATTTGAAAACAATAAAAGAGGGAACTATGTACTCACTTGTGATAGCTTAAAAGTCTTGAAATAACAACCAAGTAACGCTAGAAGGATCACAGAATCAATCGGCACCTAATATAGGTAACTACATTAATAAACCAGACCTAAATCGGAAGATAGGATAGAATAAGGTTTCGTAAACCAAATGAGTATAGGAACTCATGTAATGTGGTTTACAAAACCAAAGCATAGTTTGATATGTTATTTACAAAACCAAAGTATACTTACGATATACTACCAAAAACTATTATTTTAACAACTAAAGTATATTTGATATACTATCTGTTTAACTATTTTGAAACTAAAATATATTTTAATATATATTGCTTATCCGACTTTCTCAAAACCAAAGTTTATTTTTGTATATTCTACAAACCTTTTTATCAAAACAAAGTGCTTAAGAAACAAAACTATTTACAAGGATTCATGGTTATTTTTGTAAACATAAAATATTTTTCTTGTGATTGACCAAAGCTATGAACCTAATTCACAAAACCTATGTTACTCACAGGCATTTTATGCTGACGTACCTATTTTCACATATGTTTCAGGTGCTGCTATGTGATGATTGTTGATGCATGCTACATATAGGACGCACTCGTGCCTTAGCGATTTTAAAACTTGAAAGACAATATTTGTATTTATCTGATTTGTAATAGAACAATGAGTTCAATAATTCAATAAAACGAAACCATTTAATCCATGGTTGTGAAACAATGATTCTGTTACGACACTCCCAGACGTTTCCACCACGATTTGTTGTTTTACGTGGTCGAGGTGTGACATGATCAATGTTAATGAATGTATTTCAGTTTCGTTATACAAACCAAATGTCATACCAAATGTAAGCATATTATGTGAAAACAATGTACTAAGTATGCTAAATGAACATACGTAGCAAAAATGTGATGTAAATCAATGTGTACATACACTAAAATAAACATATGAAACAAATGTGTTTATGAAATCAATGTACTAGCATGTTAATTAAACATACATAGCATAAATATGGACGAAATCATGTACTATATGTGTGCTAATGAACATAGCAAGTATATGTTATGAAAGCATGAAAAGCATGAAAGTAACAAGTAGGCACATGTGTTTCACCCCAAAAATATTTGAAAACAATAAAAGAGGGGACTATGTACTCACTTGTGATAGCTTAAAAGTCTTGAAATAACAACCAAGTAACGCTAGAAGGATCACGGAATCAATCGGCACCTAATATAGGTAACTACATTAATAAACCGGACCTAAATCGGAAGATCGGATAGAATAAGGTTTCGTAAACCAAATGAGTATAGGAACTCATGTAATGTGGTTTACAAAACCAAAGCATAGTTTGATATGTTATTTACAAAACCAAAGTATACTTACGATATACTACCAAAAACTATTATTTTAACAACTAAAGTATATTTGATATACTATCTGTTTAACTATTTTGAAACTAAAATATATTTTAATATATATTGCTTATCCGACTGTCTCAAAACCAAAGTTTATTTTTGTATATACTACAAACCTTTTTATCAAAACAAAGTGTTTAAGAAACAAAACTATTTACAAGGATTCATGGTTATTTTTGTAAACATAAAATCTTTTTCTTGTGATTGACCAAAGCTATGAACCTAATTCACAAAACCTATGTTACTCACAGGCATTTTATGCTGACGTACCTATTTTCACATATGTTTCAGGTGCTGCTATGTGATGATTGTTGATGCATGCTACATATAGGACGCACTCGTGCCTTAGCGATTTTAAAACTTGAAAGACAATATTTGTATTTATCTGATTTGTAATAGAACAATGAGTTCAATAATTCAATAAAACGAAACCATTTAATCCATGGTTGTGAAACAATGATTCTGTTACGACACTCCCAGTCGTTTCCGCCACGATTTGTTGTTTTACGTGGTCGAGGTGTGACATGATCAATGTTAATGAACGTATTTCAGTTTCGTTATACAAACCAAATGTCATACCAAATGTAAGCATATTATGTGAAAACAACGTACTACGTATGCTAAATGAACATACGTAGCAAAAATGTGATGTAAATCAATGTGTACATACGCTAAAATAAACATATGAAACAAATGTGTTTATGAAGTCAATGTACTAGCATGTTAATTAAACATACATAGCATAAACATGGATGAAATCATGTACTATATGTGTACTAATGAACATAGCAAGTATATGTTATGAAAGCATGAAAAGCATGAAAGTAACAAGTAGGCACATGTGTTTCACCCCAAAAATATTTGAAAAAAATAAAAGAGGGAACTATGTACTCACTTGTGATAGCTTAAAAGTCTTGAAATAACAACCAAGTAACGCTAGAAGGATCACGGAATCAATCGGCACCTAATATAGGTAACTACATTAATAAACCGGACCTAAATCGGAAGATCGGATAGAATAAGGTTTCGTAAACCAAATGAGTATAGGAACTCATGTAATATGGTTTACAAAACCAAAGCATAGTTTGATATGTTATTTACAAAACCAAAGTATACTTACGATATACTACCAAAAACTATTATTTTAACAACTAAAGTATATTTGATATACTATCTGTTTAACTATTTTGAAACTAAAATATATTTTAAAATATATTGCTTATCCGACTTTCTCAAAACCAAAGTTTATTTTTGTATATACTACAAACCTTTTTATCAAAACAAAGTGTTTAAGAAACAAAACTATTTACAAGGATTCATGGTTATTTTTGTAAACATAAAATCTTTTTCTTGTGATTGACCAAAGCTATGAACCTAATTCACAAAACCTATGTTACTCACAGGCATTTTATGCTGACGTACCTATTTTCACATATGTTTCAGGTGCTGCTATGTTATGATTGTTGATGCATGCTACATATAGGACGCACTCGTGCCTTAGCGATTTTAAAACTTGAAAGACAATATTTGTATTTATCTGCTTTGTAATAGTACAATGAGTTCAACAATTCAATAAAACGAAACTATTTAATCCATGGTTGTGAAACAATGATTCTGTTACGACACTCCCAGAAGTTTCCGCCACGATTTGTTGTTTTACGTGGTCGAGGTGTGACATGATCAATGTTAATGAACGTATTTCAGTTTCGTTATACAAACCAAATGTCATACCAAATGTAAGCATATTATGTGAAAACAATGTACTAAGTATGCTAAATGAACATACGTAGCAAAAAAGTGATGTAAATCAATGTGTACTTACGCTAAAATAATCATATGAAACAAATGTTTAATGAAATTAATGTACTAGCATGTTAATTAAACATACATAGCATAAACATGGATGAAATCATGTACTATATGTGTACTAATGAACATAGCAAGTATATGTTATGAAAGCATGAAAGTAACAAGTAGGCACATGCGTTTCACCCGAAAAATATTTGAAAACAATAAAAGAGGGAACTATGTACTCACTTGTGATAGCTTAAAAGTCTTGAAATAACAACCAAGTAAGGATAGAAGGATTACGGAATCAATCGGCACCTAATATAGGTAACTACGTTAATAAACCGGACCTAAATCGGAAGATCGGATAGAATGAGGTTTCGTAAACCAAATTTGTATAGGAACTCATGTAATATGGTTTACAAAACCAAAGCATAGTTTGATATGTTATTTACAAAACCAAAGTATACTTACGATATACTACCAAAAACTATTATTTTAACAACTAAAGTATATTTGATATACTATCTGTTTAACTATTTTGAAACTAAAATATATTTTAATATATATTGCTTATCCGACTTTCTCAAAACCAAAGTTTATTTTTGTATATACTACAAACCTTTTTATCAAAACAAAGTGTTTAAGAAACAAAACTATTGACAAGGATTCATGGTTATTTTTGTAAACATAAAATCTTTTTCTTGTGATTGACCAAAGCTTTGAACCGAATTCACAAAACCTATGTTACTCACAGGCATTTTATGCTGACGTACCTATTTTCACATATGTTTCAGGTGCTGCTATGTGATGATTGTTGATGCATGCTACATATAGGACGCACTCGTGCCTTAGCGATTTTAAAACTTGAAAGACAATATTTGTATTTATCTGATTTGTAATAGAACAATGAGTTCAATAATTCAATAAAACGAAACTATTTAATCCATGGTTGTGAAACAATGATTCTGTTACGACACTCCAAGACGTTTCCGCCACGATTTGTTGTTTTACGTGGTCGAGGTGTGACATGATCAATGTTAATGAACGTATTTCAGTTTCGTTATACAAACCAAATGTCATACCAAATGTAAGCATATTATGTGAAAACAATGTACTAAGTATGCTAAATGAACATACGTAGCAAAAATGTGATGTAAATCAATTTGTACATACGCTAAAATAAACATATGAAACAAATGTGTTTATGAAATCAATGTACTAGCATGTTAATTAAACATACATAGCATAAACATGGATGAAATCATGTACTATATGTGTACTAATGAACATAGCAAGTATATGTTATGAAAGCATGAAAAGCATGAAAGTAACAAGTAGGCACATGTGTTTCACCCCAAAAATATTTGAAAACAATAAAAGTGAGAACTATGTACTCACTTGTGATAGCTTAAAAGTCTTCAAATAACAACCAAGTAACGCTAGAAGGATCACGGAATCAATTGGCACCTAATATAGGTAACTACATTAATAAACCAGACCTAAATCGGAAGATCGGATAGAATAAGGTTTCGTAAACCAAATGAGTATAGGAACTTATGTAATATGGTTTACAAAACCAAAGCATAGTTTGATATGTTATTTACAAAACCAAAGTATACTTACGATATACTACCAAAAACTATTATTTTAACAACTAAAGTATATTTGATATACTATCTGTTTAACTATTTTGAAACTAAAATATATTTTAATATATATTGCTTATCCGACTTTCTCAAAACTAAAGTTTATTTTTGTATATACTACAAACCTTTTTATCAAAACAAAGTGTTTAAGAAACAAAACTATTTACAAGGATTCATGGTTATTTTTGTAAACATAAAATCTTTTTCTTGTGATTGACCAAAGCTTTGAACCTAATTCACATAACCTATGTTACTCACAGGCATTTTATGCTGACGTACCTATTTTCACATATGTTTCAGGTGCTGCTATGTGATGATTGTTGATGCATGCTACATATAGGACGCACTCGTGCCTTAGCGATTTTAAAACTTGAAAGACAATATTTGTATTTATCTGATTTGTAATAGAACAATGAGTTCAATAATTCAATAAAACGAAACCATTTAATCCATGGTTGTGAAACAATGATTCTGTTACGACACTCCCAGTCGTTTCTGCCACGATTTGTTGTTTTACGTGGTCGAGGTGTGACATGATCAATGTTAATGAACGTATTTCAGTTTCGTTATACAAACCAAATGTCATACCAAATCTAAGCATATTATGTGAAAACAATGTACTAAGTATGCTAAATGAACATACGTAGCAAAAATGTGATGTAAATCAGTTTGTACATACGCTAAAATAAACATATGAAACAAATGTGTTTATGAAATCAATGTACTAGCATGTTAATTAAACATACATAGCATAAACATGGATGAAATCATGTACTATATGTGTACTAATGAACATAGCAAGTATATGTTATGAAAGCATGAAAAGCATGAAAGTAACAAGTAGGAACATGTGTTTCACCCCAAAAATATTTGAAAACAATAAAAGAGAGAACTATGTACTCACTTGTGATAGCTTAAAAGTCTTGAAATAACAACCAAGTAACGCTAGAAGGATCACAGAATCAATTGGCACCTAATATAGGTAACTACATTAATAAACCGGACCTAAATCGGAAGATCAGATAAAATAAGGTTTCGTAAACGAAATGAGTATAAGAACTTATGTAATATGGTTTACAAAACCAAAGCATAGTTTGATATGTTATTTACAAAACCAAAGTATACTTACGATATACTACCAAAAACTATTATTTTAACAACTAAAGTATATTTGATATACAATCTGTTTAACTATTTTGAAACTAAAATATATTTTAATATATATTGCTTATCTTACTTTCTCAAAACCAAAGTTTATTTTTGTATATACTACAAACCATTTTATCAAAACAAAGTGTTTAAGAAACAAAACTATTTACAAGGATTCATGGTTATTTTTGTAAACATAAAATCTTTTTCTTGTGATTGACCAAAGCTATGAACCTAATTCACAAAACCTATGTTACTCACAGGCATTTTATGCTGACGTACCTATTTTCACATATGTTTCAGGTGCTGCTATGTTATGATTGTTGATGCATGCTACATATAGGACGCACTCGTCCCTTAGCGATTTTAAAACTTGAAAGACAATATTTGTATTTATCTGATTTGTAATAGAACAATGAGTTCAATAATTCAATAAAACGAAACTATTTAATCCATGGTTGTGAAACAATGATTCTGTTACGACACTCCCAGACGTTTCCGCCACGATTTGTTGTTTTACGTGGTCGAGGTGTGACATGATCAATGTTAATGAACGTATTTCAGTTTCGTTATACAAACCAAATGTCATACCAAATGTAAGCATATTATGTGAAAACAATGTACTAAGTATGCTAAATGAACATACGTAGCAAAAATGTGATGTAAATCAATGTGTACTTACGCTAAAATAAACATATGAAACAAATGTTTAATGAAATTAATGTACTAGCATGTTAATTAAACATACATAGCATAAACATGGACGAAATCATGTACTATATGTGTACTAATGAACATAGCAAGTATATGTTATGAAAGCATGAAAGTAACAAGTAGGCACATGCGTTTCACCCCAAAAATATTTGAAAACAATAAAAGAGGGAACTATGTACTCACTTGTGATAGCTTAAAAGTCTTGAAATAACAACCAAGTAACGCTAGAAGGATCACGGAATCAATCGGCACCTTATATAGGTAACTACATTAATAAACCGGACCTGAATCGGAAGATCGGATAGAATGAGGTTTCGTAAACCAAATTTGTATAGGAACTCATGTAATATGGTTTACAAAACCAAAGCATAGTTTGATATGTTATTTACAAAACCAAAGTATACTTACGATATACTACCAAAAACTATTATTTTAACAACTAAAGTATATTTGATATACTATCTGTTTAACTATTTTGAAACTAAAATATATTTTAATATATATTGCTTATCCGACTTTCTCAAAACCAAAGTTTATTTTTGTATATACTACAAACCTTTTTATCAAAACAAAGTGTTTAAGAAACAAAACTATTTACAAGGATTCATGGTTATTTTTGTAAACATAAAATATTTTTCTTGTGATTGACCAAAGCTATGAACCTAATTCACAAAACCTATGTTACTCACATGCATTTTATGCTGACGTACCTATTTTCACATATGTTTCAGGTGCTGCTATGTTATGATTGTTGATGCATGCTACATATAGGACGCACTCGTGCCTTAGCGATTTTAAAACTTGAAAGACAATATTTGTATTTATCTGATTTGTAATAGAACAATGAGTTCAATAATTCAATAAAACGAAACTATTTAATCCATGGTTGTGAAACAATGATTCTGTTACGACACTCCCAGACGTTTCCGCCACGATTTGTTGTTTTAGGTGGTCGAGGTGTGACATGATCAATGTTAATGAACGTATTTCAGTTTCGTTATACAAACCAAATGTCATACCAAATGTAAGCATATTATGTGAAAACAATGTACTAAGTATGCTAAATGAACATAAGTAGCAAAAATGTGATGTAAATCAATGTGTACTTACGCTAAAATAAACATATGAAACAAATGTTTAATGAAATTAATGTACTAGCATGTTAATTAAACATACATAGCATAAACATGGATGAAATCATGTACTATATGTGTACTAATGAACATAGCAAGTATATGTTATGAAAGCATTAAAGTAACAAGTAGGCACATGCGTTTCACCACAAAAATATTTGAAAACAATAAAAGAGGGAACTATGTACTCACTTGTGATAGCTTAAAAGTCTTGAAATAACAACCAAGTAACGCTAGAAGGATCACGGAATCAATCGGCACCTAATATAGGTAACTACGTTAATAAACCGGACCTAAATCGGAAGATCGGATAGAATGAGGTTTCGTAAACCAAATTTGTATAGGAACTCATGTAATATGGTTTACAAAACCAAAGCATAGTTTGATATGTTATTTACAAAACCAAAGTATACTTACGATATACTACCAAAAACTATTATTTTAACAACTAAAGTATATTTGATATACTATCTGTTTAACTATTTTGAAACTAAAATATATTTTAATATATATTGCTTATCCGACTTTCTCAAAACCAAAGTTTATTTTTGTATATACTACAAACCTTTTTATCAAAACAAAGTGTTTAAGAAACAAAACTATTTAGAAGGATTCATGGTTATTTTTGTAAACATAAAATATTTTTCTTGTGATTGACCAAAGCTATGAACCTAATTCACAAAACCTATGTTACTCACAGGCATTTTATGCTGACGTACCTATTTTCACATATGTTTCAGGTGCTGCTATGTGACGATTGTTGATGCATGCTACATATAGGATGCACTCGTGCCTTAGCGATTTTAAAACTTGAAAGACAATATTTGTATTTATCTTATTTGTATTAGAACAATGAGTTCCATAATTCTATAAAACGAAACTATTTAATCCATGGTTGTGAAACAATGATTCTGTTACGACACTCCCAGACGTTTCCGCCATGATTTGTTGTTTTACGTGGTCGAGGTGTGACATGATCAATGTTAATGAACGTATTTCAGTTTCATTATACAAACCAAATGTCATACCAAATGTAAGCATATTATGTGAAAACAATGTACTAAGTATGCTAAATGAACATACGTAGCAAAAATGTGATGTAAATCAATGTGTACATACGCTAAAATAAACATATGAAACAAATGTGTTTATGAAATCAATGTACTAGCACGTTAATTAAACATACATAGCATAAACATGGATGAAATCATGTACTATATGTGTACTAATGAACATAGCAAGTATATGTTATGAAAGCATGAAAAGCATGAAAGTAACAAGTAGGCACATATGTTTCACCCCAAAAATAGTTGAAAACAATAAAAGAGGGAACTATGTACTCACTTGTGATAGCTTAAAAGTCTTGAAATAACAACCAAGTAACGCTAGAAGGATCACGGAATCAATCGGCACCTAATATAGGTAACTACGTTAATAAACCGGACGTAAATCAGAAGATCGGATATAATGAGGTTTCGTGTAATATGGTTTAACAAAGCCTACATTCTAAATTGGAACCTATCCTAAGTGCTTACGACCCATTTAGGTAGCTTACGCTACTTTAACGCGTAAAACGCATTCGGACCGCCTAAATAGTCTTATGACAAGTATTATATGCCTTAACATGTCTAATAATGTTGCCTAATCAGTTTAGATGTCAAAATTTAAGTTACATATGCTTAGAATGAATTTATGCGCTAAAAGGGCATTTTGGTCATTTTCCTAAGGCATATAAACTACCTATCATACAACTAACTAAACGTAGTGACCGTAAGGTTTAACCTCGGAAGGTTATTCCCTATACAAATATGGTCACAAAATATGTTTGGTTGGATCCTAATGATCGACCAAACGGGTCGGGTTCGAAAGTTTAAGCGGTTGTTTAGACCGCTTATCTTACGACCCTATATAAGCACTAAACTAAAAGTGATGAGTTAAACATGTTAAAACATGTTTAACTAAGTTAGAAAACAAGTTTGATATCAAAACAAAGTGTTTTGAAACCCAAAGATAGCTTCGTTGCAAAATATGTGTAACCACGTATTTTGACCGAAACTATGACTCGTCACTACGCCTAATCAATGTGGTAATCAGTAGGTATAGTCACAAAGGACTATGACCATCGTGATTACGCTCACGTTGCAAAGTTCAAACGAACTTTGTGTTGATCAAAGACTGGTCAAAGCAGAAAGTCAAACATGATTTGACTTTCATGCTTAAAAATGCATAAAAGCATGAAAGAAACTTACAAAAGGTCCATGCAATGAAGGATTTGATCTAAAATACTCAGGTATGAACCTAAGGCTTCAACTTAGAGTAGAAATCAGAACAAATGTGAGGAATGCAAATGAATCAAGGTGGGTATTTATAGATTTTGAAAAACCATTAGGATCGTTTCTCGTAATTCGGGCTTTGATCTTGACCTTACAAGTGTTGCCCACTATTTTGTATACAATGGGAACTCAAAATCTAGCTAATGGTATGAGAAAACCATGGGAAAATCGCCTGAAATCAGCTGCAAGACCAGATTCAATGTTTCTGCACTGGGCATCTGTCGCGCCCCGCGTAGACTCTTACTGAGTCTTACGCGCCCCGCGAGGGAACTTTGACAGATTGGCAGAAATGGCCCCTCCAAGCCCAAAACTTGGTTTTTGATGCATTTTCGACGTATTTAAGCCCCGTTAAACCCATTTCAAGGCTCTACAATGAAGTTAAAGTATAGGGAGCTTACAATATGCTTGAAAACATCTCGGATGTCGGTTCGTTTGGTCGTACGGTTACGTTGTTCAGTTAATTACGATGAAAACTCAAACGGACGCGAAAACGATCCAAATTGCGCTACGAATGAAATTTTAGCATGCCAATCACTAAAATAAAATATTTTAATGATTACAAAAATTTTTGGATGTCCAGATATGTTCAGAACGTAAGATATGCGAGAAAATGCAAACTTATGCACTTTTTGACGCTTTTAGTCCCTGTTTGATCAAAAAGTTTATTTCAGCATACCGAACCCCTCAAAGCCTATTTCTAAGCTATGTAAAGGATATTTAGGGTATTTTTAGCTTATGATCTAGTTCCGGAATGTTCGTTACTATACGAATCGGCATAGTTTTGCAGTTTGACGTAAATAGTGCCTGCGATCGAATAAACTTGATTTTGCCATACCAAACCCTTCAAAACTTATTTCTAAGTTATGTAAAGGTTATTTAAGGTATATTAAGCATATATTGATGTTCCAGAGTGTTTGTCGCATTAAACTGATTACGTTTATGCATCAGTTTGCGTATAACTTTCCAGAAAGCGATATAGAGTTTGAGATCAAACAAAATCAAAACATGTAAAATGTCAAACATAAATAAACAAACATTAGGGCCAAATCACATTGTTTTATTGATAATTGAACTATTTAGAGTTTGTACAATGATTACAAGCACAGATGTCACAGTCTCCCCTACTTATGGAAATTTCGTCCGGAATTTATTTAGAGGAAACTTGTGAGAATAGATGCGGATATTTCGCCTTCATTTGATCTTCATGTTCCCAAGTAAATTTTGGTCCATGTTTAGATTCCCAGCGAACTTTGACAAGTGGAATGCGCTTGCGTTTGAGGCGTTTGACTTCACAGTCCATAATTTCCACAGGCTTTTCAACAAAATGCATCGTGTCATCAACACGAATTTCATCAAGCGGTATGTGGAGGTTCTCATCAGCTAAACACTTTTTGAGATTGGACACGTGGAAGGTTGGATGAACATTTCCAAGTTCAGGAGGTAACTCAAGTCTGTAGGCTACCTTTCTGATTCTTTCGACGATCTTAAATGGTCCAACATATCTAGGTGCAAGTTTTCCTGTCTTTCCAAATCCGATCACACTTTTCCAAGGTGAAACCTTGAGTAGAACGCGATCACTAACTTGAAATTCCAAGGGCTTGCGTCGTCGATCCGCGTAACTCTTTTGACGGCTTCTAGCTATCTGAAGGTTATCACGAACTTTCTTAACCTTATCTGTTGTCTCTAGAATGAGGTCAGGTCCAGTAAGCTGATCCTCACCGATCTCATTCCAGCAGACTGGTGAACGGGATTTTCGACCATATAAAGCCTCGAAAGGAGCCATGTTGATGCTGGAGTGATAACTATTATTGTAGGAGAATTCAATTAACGGAAGATACGAATCCCAACTACCACCAAAATCGATCACACAAGCTCTAAGGATATCCTCCAAAGTCTGGATTGTTCTTTTAGATTGACCATCCTTTACAGTTGATAAGTTGTGCTCAAATTAAGTTGGGTCCCCATAGCTGATTGCATGGTTCTCCAAAATCGAGATGAGAATCGAGCATCTCTGTCAGATATAATGTTCAAAGGAATGCCATGACGGGATACAATCTCATCCACATAGATTTTAGCCAGCTTGTCGGCAGATAGATCTTCACGGACAGGCAAGAAATGTGCTGACTTTGTAAGACGATCAACAACTACCCAGATAGCGTCATGACCTCTCTTAGTGCGCAGAAGGTTGGTAATAAGATCCATAGCAATGTTTTCCCATTTCCAAACTGGAATATCTGGTTGCTCCAATAATCCAGAGGGATGTTGATGTCCAGCCTTAACCTTAAGACAAGTAAGGCATTTAGATATGTATAAGGCAATGTCTTTCTTCATACCCGGCCACCAAAACTGGGTTCGAAGATCCTTATACATTTTATTTGCACCAGGATGAATAGAATAACGAGACTTATGAGCTTCATCCATAAGCAAGGTGCGAAGATTATCATGACTTGGGACCCACAAACGGTCCATGAAGTAATACAATCCATTGTCATTAAGCTCAAGATCAGGCTTAATATGAAATGGTAATTCCTTACCCATCAAATCTTGTGAGACACAAGTATGTTGAGCCTGAGATATGCGAGTTTGAATATCAGATCGCACTTGAACACAATGAAGCTTGACATGCTCTTTACGACTCAATGCATCAGCTACGACATTTGCCTTACCAGGATGCTAGCGAATTTCGCAGTCATAGTCGTTTATGAGTTCAACCCAACGTCGTTGCCTCATGTTAAGTTCTCTCTGGTTGAAAATATGCTAAAGACTTTTGTGGTCAGTGAAAACCACACATTTAGTACCATACAGATAGTGTCTCCAGATTTTGAGAGCGAATACAACTGCACCTAACTCAAGATCATGAGTTGTGTAGTTCTTCTCGTGAACCTTCAACTGTCTTGATGCGTAAGCTATGACTTTGTTCCTTTGCATGAGAACACAGCCAAGACCTAATTTGGATGCATCACAGTATATGACAAAATCATCATTGCCCTCAGGTAAAGATAGAATAGGTGCATCGCAGAGTTTCTGTTTCAAGGTCTGAAACGCTTCTTCCTGTTTGGATCCCCAATCAAAGGGTTTATTCTTCTGAGGTAGAGCAGTCAGAGGAACTGCAATCTTGGAGAAGTTTTCAATGAAGCGGCGGTAATAACCCGCGAGACCAAGAAATGAACGAACTTCAGTAGGAGTAGTAGGTGTATCCCAATCCTTAATTGCGCTGATCTTGGAGGGATCTACATGAATACCTTGTTCGTTGATGATATGTCCCAAAAATTGAACTTCCTTAAGCCAAAATTCACACTTGGAGAATTTGCCAAAAAGTTGCTCTTTCTTCATGTCACACCCACTTTTCTATCACACCCCGACCACGTAAAACAACAAAACGTGGCGGAAACATTGGGGAGTGTTGTAACAGAATTATTGTTTCACAACCATGGAATAAATAATTTCGTTTTATTGAATAAATGAACTCATTGTTTTAATACAATCAAATAAGTACAACTATTATCTTTCAAGTTTTAAAGTTGCTAAGGCACGAGTCCATCCTAAGTGTAGCATATATCATCAATCATCACAAAGCAGCACCTGAAACATGTGTAAAAATAGGTACGTCAGCATAAAAATGCCTGTGAGATACATAGGTTTTATTGTAATTAGGATTCATGACTTATGAGTTTAAAGAAAAAGTTTTAATAAAAGTAGTCATGATCCTTGTAAAAGGTTTTCTTTTATAAATCATTTATAAGAAATCAGATGGTACAAAATAATAATACATAGAAAATTTAATAAGTAAGTAAACTAAGTTTGTTATAAAAATATATTGTTTGAAAAACAATATTTTGATAAAAAGATTCATAGTATATATAAAAATATACTTTGGTTTTAAGAAAGTCGAATAAGTAATATATTAAAATATATTTCAGTTCCAAAAGCGTTAACCCAAGTGTACTAAATAACGCCACGGTATGTAATGCAATGAAAATATATTTCAGTTCCAAAACCGTTAACCCAAGTGGCGTATCTACTATGTTTTCATCATATTACACCCGTCCCGTTATCTAAACACTAACCCAAAACCCAATTGTAAATCAAATAGTATATTAAATACACTTTAGTTGTTAAAGTAAATAAATTTTCAGTAGTATATCAAAAGTATGCTTTGGATTTATAAATAACATATTAAACTATTTTTTGGATTACAAATAACATATTAAACTATGCTTTAGATTTTTAACAAAATATATGTTGGTTTTGTACGATATCACATATGAGAGATATCAAACTATACCTTTGGGAGTATAACTTAATATACAAAAATAATGTGACTTAAGAATTCATTCAGACCTAGTGCATCAAAATACACCTTTGAGACTATAGAAATACCACAAAGGCAATCCCTATTTGGATGGAGAAAAATAAATTGGTTTCAGACATTCCATGACAACAGGAATGGGGTGTCAAATCCTATAGCGCTATATCATACTACCAACCAGTCTGGTGAACCAAATAAGTACTATTCCAAACATTTATTTTATAATCTTTGAAAAATTAGAGTTTAAATCATAGATAATCATTCAGTTTGCAAAAAGATAAGTACAAATATGTATAATCAATTATACTTTTGAAAACATGAAAATAACAGAGAGGTACACATGCTTCGCCCCAAAACAGTTTGAAAACAGTAAAAGGGGGACTATGTACTCACTTGAGATTGCTTAGAAGTCTTGAACAACAACCAAGCAAAGCTAGAGGGAGCACGGAATCAAACGGCACCTAATATAGGTATCTACATTAATAAACCGGACCTAAATCGGAAGATCGGATAGGATGAGGTCTCGTAAACCAAATAAGTGTGGGATCTCATATGATATGGTTTAACAAGGCCTACATACTAAAATGAAACCTAGCCTAAGTGCTTACGACCCATCACGACCCGTTTAGGTAGCTTATGCTACTTTAACGTGTCGTTCACGAATAACGCGTTCAGACCGCCTAACTAGTCCTATGACAAGTATTATATGCCCTAACATACTTAATTATGTTACATAATCAGTTAAATGACAAAACTTTAGGTTACATATGCTTAATTACCAATTACACATGAAAAGGGTATTTTGGTAATTTACCTAAGGCATATAAACTACCTATCATACAACTACTTAAACTAGGTTACCATAAGGTATAACCTCGGAAGGTTATTCCCTATACAACTATGGTCACCTAATGTGTTTGGTCGAATCCTAAAGATTGACCAAACGGGTCTAGTTCGTAAGTCTAAGCGGGTGTTTAGTCTGCTTGACTTACGACTCTACACAAGCACTAAACTAAAAAGTGACGAGCTAAACATGTCAAAACATGTTTAGTTAAGTTAGAAAACAGGTTTGGTATCAAAACAAACGGTTTTGATACCTAAAAGTAGTTTGGTTACAAAATACGCAAGAATGCGCATTTTGGCCGAAACTACGACTCGTCACTACATCTAGATAACGTGGTATTCAGTAGGTATAGTCATTAGGGACTATAACCATCGTGATTACGCTCACGTTATGAAGTTCAAATGAACTTCGCATTGACCAAAAACTGGTCAATGCAGAAAGTCAAACGCAGTTTGACTTTCAAGCTAAAAACGCATAAAAAGAACGAAGGAACACTTACAAAGGGTCCCCGCAAGTAAATCTTGATCCAAGTAGCTCAGGTATGAAGCAATGGCTTCAACTTAGAGCATTTCAGATCAGATTTTGTGGGTTTGCAAGTGAACTATGGAGGGGTATTTATAGTTTTCGTAGAACCGTTAGGATCGTTTCTTGAAAACCGAGATTCAATCACAGCCGTACACATCAAGCCCATAGATTTACAAAACCAGGGGAGCCCCTAGAAATGCTCAAACCATTTGCAAGAGCTGGAGTTAGCTGGAACAGGCTGGAAATGGCTGGATTGCAGATTCTGCTGAACTGGGGACACCTTACGGGCCGTATGGTTCACAGGCTTACGGTCCGTAAGCCTTGTGCAGGCCAGGAAGTTTCAAAAATGGCAGTTTTAGTCCCTGAAGCCCCAAACTTGGTTTTTGATGCATTTTGACACGTTTAAGCCCCGTTAACCCCATTTCAAAGCTATAAAATGAAGTTAAAGTATAGGGAACTTAAAATGTGCTCAAAAACATTTCGGTTGTCGGTTCGTTTGGTCGTACGGTTGCGTTGTTCGGTTAATTATGACGGAAGTCGTAATGAACGCAAAAACGATCCAAATTAAGCGACGAATGGAATTTTATTATGCCAAACACTAAAATAAAATATTTTAATGCTTACATAAATTTTTGGATGTCCGGATATATTCAGGATGTAAGATATGCGCGAAAAAGCAAACTTGTGCACTTTTTGACGCTTTTAGTCCTTATTGATCATGAAAGTTTATTTTAGCGCACAAAACACCTCAAAGACTATTTCTAAGCTATGTGAAGGATATTTAGGGCATATTTAACTTATGATCAAGTTCCGGAATGTTCGTTACTATACAAATCGGTATAGTTTCGCAGTTTGACACAATTAGTCCCTGCGATCGAACAAACTTGATTTCAACACACCAAACCATCCAAAACTTATTTCTAAGTTATGTTGAGGTTATTTAAGGTATGTTAAGCCTATTTCACTATTCCGGAGTGTTCGTTGCATTAAACTGGTTATATCAGTGCACGTATAACCTTCCAGAAAGCGATTTAAGGCTTGAAATCGAACAAGAATTGATATGTGTAAACGATACACATATTTTTACAAATCCCAAGTATGAAATATAATATTTCATTGGTTTGGAATTTTTTTGATGGTTGAAGTGGCACAGGTGTCACAGTCTCCCCTACTTTAGGAAATTTCGTCCCGAAATTTAATTCTAGAGGATACTTGTGAGGACAGCTGTGACGGTTTCGCTTTCAAATAAATCTATTGAACCCTTAAGTAAAACTCTGGGCCATGTTAGGATTCTTAGCGAAATTGTCAACCCTCAAAGTGAAGTCCTTGTAGTAACAAAACATGGAGTTTTGAACTACGGACGAAAGAACGTTTCTCATGAAGACTTATCATAGGAAACTTGTGTGTGCTTGAAATCAGAATTGGGGAGTGTAAGATAAAATGACATCGGTCAAGGTCCAAGACTTCTCCCATATCATTACTCTTGTCACTATAGGTCTTAACACATGACAAAACTTCTTGTGGTTTCTGTGCACTGAATTCCATAATTATGTAGGCCTCCATAATTACGTAATTCCTTGCACAGTCTGCACAGTTCATTTCATAATGCGTAGGGGAAAAATCAATTGAATAAACATGAAGCGACTTGACTAGATCACCAAAGAATCTTTTTAACTAGATCAACAAACGATCTTTTTAACTAGATCAACACATGATCTTCTTAACTAGACCGTCATACGATCTCCTTAAATAGACCATTTAAAGGGATCTTTTCAATTATATCATCACATGATATTCCTAACCAGATTTTCAAATCAATCTGTTTAACTAGACCACTCAAGGGGGGGTCCAATTATAAAATAGTACTTTATAACCCATGGGACTTAACTACAACGTTGAAGTCCATTAAGGATTTAAGATAGTACCTTTAGATATCCTACTATGAATTCCTCATATGAGATATGGAAGATTCTATGAGGATTTGGATGGATCACATAAAAACACAAAACATATAAGAAAACACTTAAGCACATAATCACATAATTGATTAACTTGATTATTAATTTGTTATCTTTGGACACAGATATTTAAAGCACACCAGGAATCCAATTCGCGGATTTTATTTGGCACTTTAAACATAAGAATCTAACTATGGAGATAGAAAGATCTTAATAGGAATTCGGATTTATCCTTATTGAATCGTAATTTACGTATTAAGGCATACGAATAATTCAATTAAGGGCTCCGATTTGATTGATAATTATCCATAAGGATCTAATTATGAGGATAGAAAGATCCTATTCTGGATTTTGGAATTTTGTGTAACGAAAGGTGTTTCGACACCTTGCACTAGGCGTGCTTAAGTCGATACACAAGGTAGAAAGTTCATGAGGTTGAGGTGCTAGATATGCCAAGCGACATATGAAGCAGAGTTTGAAAGTTGGGTACTATGTATGTCAAGTAGATCATACGAGCAGGGTTGACTTAGGGTTGGTTTAGACCACTTTGGTTTGGGTTCATTTGACAAGCATTTGTCATGTAATCGAGTCGTCACGTGATGCACACAGACGACACTGTGGGTAAGCTTGGTGAGGTGCATTACATTTGTTGCACATAAGCACATACCGGCATTAGGTTTCCTTACAAGAGGTTGAGCAGCAGCAGGATTTGTAATAGCTTTGCTTTGGATTGCAAAGCGGTACATGATAATCAAATATCCCCATCGTCCACTGTGGGTACATTTGAAATAGAGTATCTGATTCGGATGATGACGGTGGCATTGATTTCTCTAAGGAGCGGTTCCCTTGTATGGCTTCATCCCTGAGACGAGTCACGGTGATAGCTAAATCAACGGCCTTCTGGTAGTACGTTGCCTAATTTATGGACAATTGCAGCACCTAGTTCGGACATTGTTGTTGCGATGAAGAGGCACCATGAAGAAAATGGGAGACATGAGAGGAAACAAGGGAAATGAAAACACAATAACAATGCATAAAATTGCGATCATTTGTTTGTTACCTAAGGCAAACAAATGAGACGGTGACTAATCAAAGTAAATGGGTCAATATAATGTATCGTGAAGACATGCTCGCCTATAAGTGGACACTCACCCCAAGAGTTCCCAGGTAAGAGTGACTGGTCCGATACTGCGGATTTGTACGAACACTCTAGCCTTAGACAGAAGACCTAGGGTACAGGCACCCACCCTTCCAGTTTACACGTGTTCACATTATTTAGACCAAACTTTGACGAGATTTTGAAAACTTTGAAGGTTCAAAACCTAGTAATCAATCATCCTAGAACAGATGATTACTTTTCAAAGCGGATTCAAAATTTGTGCTCTTATTGTGGTTGTCACCTAAGAATAAGTGACGGTATTGTTTTAAAACTAAACACAAGAAAACTTGTGTTAGGGTCCTGGGAAGGTTATAGTCTAGGTCAAAGCATTACTAATAACCTAATTCCCTATAACCATTGGCTCTGATACCAACTTTTCTGTCACACCCCGACCACGTAAAACAACAAAACGTGGCGGAAACGTCGGGGAGTGTTGTAACAGAATTATTGTTTCACAACCATGGAATAAATAATTTCGTTTTATTGAATAAATGAACTCATTGTTTTAATACAATCAAATAAGTACAACTATTATCTTTCAAGTTTTAAAGTCGCTAAGGCACGAGTCCATCCTAAGTGTAGCATATATCATCAATCATCACCTGAAACATGTGTAAAAATAGGTACGTCAGCATAAAAATGTCTGTGAGATACATAGGTTTTATTGTAAATAGGATTCATGACTTATGAGTTTAAAGAAAAAGTTTTAATAAAAGTAGTCATGATCCTTGTAAAAGGTTTTCTTTTATAAATCATTTATAAGAAATCAGATGGTATAAAATAATAATACATAGAAAATTTAATAAGTAAGTAAAATAAGTTTGTTATAAAAATATATTTTTTGAAAAAACAATATTTTGATAAAAAGATTCATAATATATATAAAAATATACTTTGGTTTTAAGAAAGTCGAATAAGTAATATATTAAAATATATTTCAGTTCCAAAACCGTTAACCCAAGTGTACTAAATAACGCCACGGTATGTAATGCAATGAAAACACTTATATATAAGAAGTACCAGCGGCGTATCTACCATTTTTTCATCATATTACACCCGTCCCGTTATCTAAACACTAACCCAAAACCCAATTGTAAATCAAATAGTATATTAAATACACTTTAGTTGTTAAAGTAAATAAATTTTCAGTAGTATATCAAAAGTATACTTTGGATTTATAAATAACATATTAAACTATGTTTTGGATTACAAATAACATATTAAACTATGTTTTAGATTTTTAACAAAATATATGTTGGTTTTGTACGATATCACATATGAGAGCATATCAAACTATACTTTTGGGAGTATAACTCAATATACAAAAATAATGTGACTTAAGAATTCATTCAGACCTAGTGCATCAAAATACACCTTTGAGACTATAGAAATACCACAAAGGCAATCCCTATTTGGATGGAGAAAAATAAATTGGTTTCAGACATTCCATGACAACAGGAATGGGGTGTCAAATCCTATAGCGCTATATCAAACTACCAACCGGTCTGGTGAACAAAATAAGTACTATTCCAAACATTTATTTTATAATCTTTGAAAAAATAGAGTTTAAATCATAGATAATTATTCAGTTTGCAAAAAGATAAGTACAAATATGTAAAATCAATTATACTTTTGAAAACATGAAAATAACAGATAGGTACACATGCTTCACCCCAAAACAGTTTGAAAACAGTAAAAGGGGGACTATGTACTCACTTGAGATTGCTTAGAAGTCTTGAACAACAACCAAGCAAAGCTAGAGGGAGCACGGAATCAAACGGCACCTAATATAGGTATCTACATTAATAAACCGGACCTAAATCGGAAGATCGGATAGGATGAGGTCTCGTAAACCAAATGAGTGTGGGATCTCATATGATATGGTTTAACAAGGCCTACATACTAAAATGAAACCTAGCATAAGTGCTTACGACCCATCACGACCCGTTTAGGTAGCTTATGCTACTTTAACGCGTCGTTCGCGAATAACGCGTTCAGACCGCCTAACTAGTCCTATGACAAGTATTATATGCCCTAACATACTTAATTATGTTACATAATCAGTTAAATGACAAAAGTTTAGGTTACATATGCTTAATTACCAATTACACATGAAAAGGGTATTTTGGTAATTTACCTAAGGCATATAAACTACGTATCATACAACTACTTAAACTAGGTGACCATAAGGTATAACCTCGGAAGGTTATTCCCTATACAACTATGGTCACCTAATGTGTTTGGTCAGATCCTAAAGATCGACCAAATGGGTCTAGTTCGTAAGTCTAAACGGGTGTTTAGTCCGCTTGACTTACGACTCTACACAAGCACTAAACTAAAAAGTGACGAGCTAAACATGTCGAAACATGTATAGTTAAGTTAGAAAACAGGTTTGGTATCAAAACAAACGGTTTTGATACCTAAAAGTAGTTTGGTTACAAAATACGCAAGAATACGCATTTTGGCCAAAACTACGACTCGTCACTACACCTAGATAACGTGGTAATCAGTAGGTATAGTCATTAGGGACTATAACCATCGTGATTACGCTCACGTTATGAAGTTCAAACGAACTTCGCATTGACCATAAACTGGTCAATGCAGAAAGTCAAACTGTTTGACTTTCAAGCTAAAAATGCATAAAAAGAACGAAGGAACACTTACAAAGGGTCCCCGCAAGTAAATCTTGATCCAAGTAGCTCAGGTATGAAGCAATGGCTTCAACTTAGAGCATTTCAGATCAGATTTTGTGGGTTTGCAAGTGAACTATGGAGGGGTATTTATAGTTTTCATAGAACCGTTAGGATCGTTTCTTGAAAACCGAGATTCAATCACAGTCGTACACATCAAGCCCATAGATTTACAAAACCAGGGGAGCCCCTAGAAATGCTCAAAACCATTTGCAAGAGCTGGAGTTAGCTGGAACAGGCTGGAAATGGTTGGAATGCAGATTCTGCTGAACTGGTGACACCTTACGGACCGTATGGTTCTCAGGCTTACGGTCCGTAAGCCCTGTGCCGGCCAGGAAGTTTCAAAAATGGCAGTTTTAGTCCCTGAAGCCCCAAACTTGGTTTTTGATGCATTTTTGACACGCTTAAGCCCCGTTAACCCCATTTCAAAGCTCTAAAATGAAGTTAAAGTATAGGGAACTTAAAATGTGCTCAAAAACATCTCGGATGTCGGTTGGTTTGGTCGTACGTTTGCGTTGTTCGGTTAATTACGACGGAAGTCGTAATGAACGCAAAAACGATCCAAATTAAGCGACGAATGGAATTTTATTATGCCAAACACTAAAATAAAATTAAGCGACGAATGGAATTTTGTCTTGCATGAGGTCAGGTAAACCATCAACATACCTGTCGATAACTTTCTCGAGTGGGGTAACCATTGTGGGATAAAGTAAACTCAACTCCTCGTATCTATCGGTATAAGCCCGATGTTTACCACTGTCCTGTTTCAGATCATCAAACTCTCTTTCCAACGCCCTCTGTTCGTGACGAGGAAAGAATTCCCTCATCATAAGTGCCCTAAGCTCTTCCAAAGTCTGACCCAAAGCGACACTAGTATCTACCATGTTTTCATCATATTACACCCGTCCCGTTATCTAAACACTAACCCAAAACCCAATTGTAAATCAAATAGTATATTAAATACACTTTAGTTGTTAAAGTAAATAAATTTTCAGTAGTATATCAAAAGTATACTTTGGATTTATAAATAACATATTAAACTATGTTTTGGATTACAAATAACATATTAAACTATGTTTTAGATTTTTAACAAAATATATGTTGGTTTTGTACGATATCACATATGAGAGCATATCAAACTATACTTTTGGGAGTATAACTCAATATACAAAAATAATGTGACTTAAGAATTCATTCAGACCTAGTGCATCAAAATACACCTTTGAGACTATAGAAATACCACAAAGGCAATCCCTATTTGGATGGAGAAAAATAAATTGGTTTCAGACATTCCATGACAACAGGAATGGGGTGTCAAATCCTATAGCGCTATATCAAACTACCAACCGGTCTGGTGAACAAAATAAGTACTATTCCAAACATTTATTTTATAATCTTTGAAAAAATAGAGTTTAAATCATAGATAATTATTCAGTTTGCAAAAAGATAAGTACAAATATGTAAAATCAATTATACTTTTGAAAACATGAAAATAACAGATAGGTACACATGCTTCACCCCAAAACAGTTTGAAAACAGTAAAAGGGGGACTATGTACTCACTTGAGATTGCTTAGAAGTCTTGAACAACAACCAAGCAAAGCTAGAGGGAGCACGGAATCAAACGGCACCTAATATAGGTATCTACATTAATAAACCGGACCTAAATCGGAAGATCGGATAGGATGAGGTCTCGTAAACCAAATGAGTGTGGGATCTCATATGATATGGTTTAACAAGGCCTACATACTAAAATGAAACCTAGCATAAGTGCTTACGACCCATCACGACCCGTTTAGGTAGCTTATGCTACTTTAACACGTCGTTCGCGAATAACGCGTTCAGACCGCCTAACTAGTCCTATGACAAGTATTATATGCCCTAACATACTTAATTATGTTACATAATCAGTTAAATGACAAAAGTTTAGGTTACATATGCTTAATTACCAATTACACATGAAAAGGGTATTTTGGTAATTTACCTAAGGCATATAAACTACGTATCATACAACTACTTAAACTAGGTGACCATAAGGTATAACCTCGGAAGGTTATTCCCTATACAACTATGGTCACCTAATGTGTTTGGTCAGATCCTAAAGATCGACCAAATGGGTCTAGTTCGTAAGTCTAAACGGGTGTTTAGTCCGCTTGACTTACGACTCTACACAAGCACTAAACTAAAAAGTGACGAGCTAAACATGTCGAAACATGTATAGTTAAGTTAGAAAACAGGTTTGGTATCAAAACAAACGGTTTTGATACCTAAAAGTAGTTTGGTTACAAAATACGCAAGAATACGCATTTTGGCCAAAACTACGACTCGTCACTACACCTAGATAACGTGGTAATCAGTAGGTATAGTCATTAGGGACTATAACCATCGTGATTACGCTCACGTTATGAAGTTCAAACGAACTTCGCATTGACCATAAACTGGTCAATGCAGAAAGTCAAACTGTTTGACTTTCAAGCTAAAAATGCATAAAAAGAACGAAGGAACACTTACAAAGGGTCCCCGCAAGTAAATCTTGATCCAAGTAGCTCAGGTATGAAGCAATGGCTTCAACTTAGAGCATTTCAGATCAGATTTTGTGGGTTTGCAAGTGAACTATGGAGGGGTATTTATAGTTTTCATAGAACCGTTAGGATCGTTTCTTGAAAACCGAGATTCAATCACAGTCGTACACATCAAGCCCATAGATTTACAAAACCAGGGGAGCCCCTAGAAATGCTCAAAACCATTTGCAAGAGCTGGAGTTAGCTGGAACAGGCTGGAAATGGTTGGAATGCAGATTCTGCTGAACTGGTGACACCTTACGGACCGTATGGTTCTCAGGCTTACGGTCCGTAAGCCCTGTGCCGGCCAGGAAGTTTCAAAAATGGCAGTTTTAGTCCCTGAAGCCCCAAACTTGGTTTTTGATGCATTTTCGACACGCTTAAGCCCCGTTAACCCCATTTCAAAGCTCTAAAATGAAGTTAAAGTATAGGGAACTTAAAATGTGCTCAAAAACATCTCGGATGTCGGTTGGTTTGGTCGTACGTTTGCGTTGTTCGGTTAATTACGACGGAAGTCGTAATGAACGCAAAAACGATCCAAATTAAGCGACGAATGGAATTTTATTATGCCAAACACTAAAATAAAATTAAGCGACGAATGGAATTTTGTCTTGCATGAGGTCAGGTAAACCATCAACATACCTGTCGATAGCTTTCTCGAGTGGGGTAACCATTGTGGGATAAAGTAAACTCAACTCCTCGTATCTATCGGTATAAGCCCGATGTTTACCACTGTCCTGTTTCAGATCATCAAACTCTCTTTCCAACGCCCTCTGCTCGTGACGAGGAAAGAATTCCCTCATCATAAGTGCCCTAAGCTCTTCCAAAGTCTGACCCAAAGCGACACTAGTATCTACCATGTTTTCATCATATTACACCCGTCCCGTTATCTAAACACTAACCCAAAACCCAATTGTAAATCAAATAGTATATTAAATACACTTTAGTTGTTAAAGTAAATAAATTTTCAGTAGTATATCAAAAGTATACTTTGGATTTATAAATAACATATTAAACTATGTTTTGGATTACAAATAACATATTAAACTATGTTTTAGATTTTTAACAAAATATATGTTGGTTTTGTACGATATCACATATGAGAGCATATCAAACTATACTTTTGGGAGTATAACTCAATATACAAAAATAATGTGACTTAAGAATTCATTCAGACCTAGTGCATCAAAATACACCTTTGAGACTATAGAAATACCACAAAGGCAATCCCTATTTGGATGAAGAAAAATAAATTGGTTTCAGACATTCCATCACAACAGGAATGGGGTGTCAAATCCTATAGCGCTATATCAAACTACCAACCGGTCTGGTGAACAAAATAAGTACTATTCCAAACATTTATTTTATAGTCTTTGAAAAAATAGAGTTTAAATCATAGATAATCATTCAGTTTGCAAAAAGATAAGTACAAATATGTAAAATCAATTATACTTTTGAAAACATGAAAATAACAGATAGGTACACATGCTTCACCCCAAAACAGTTTGAAAATAGTAAAAGGGGGACTATGTACTCACTTGAGATTGCTTAGAAGTCTTGAACAACAACCAAGCAAAGCTAGAGGGAGCACGGAATCAAACGGCACCTAATATAGGTATCTACATTAATAAACCGGACCTAAATCGGAAGATCGGATAGGATGAGGTCTCGTAAACCAAATGAGTGTGGGATCTCATATGATATGGTTTAACAAGGCCTACATACTAAAATGAAACCTAGCCTAAGTGCTTACGACCCATCACGACCCCTTTAGGTAGCTTATGCTACTTTAACGCGTCGTTCGCGAATAACGCGTTCAGACCGCCTAACTAGTCCTATGACAAGTATTATATGCCCTAACATACTTAATTATGTTACATAATCAGTTAAATGACAAAAGTTTAGGTTACATATGCTTAATTACCAATTACACATGAAAAGGGTATTTTGGTAATTTACCTAAGGCATATAAACTACGTATCATACAACTACTTAAACTAGGTGACCATAAGGTATAACCTCGGAAGGTTATTCCCTATATAACTATGGTCACCTAATGTGTTTGGTCGGATCCTAAAGATCGACCAAATGGGTCTAGTTCGTAAGTCTAAACGGGTGTTTAGTCCGCTTGACTTACGACTCTACACAAGCACTAAACTAAAAAGTGACGAGCTAAACATGTCGAAACATGTTTAGTTAAGTTAGAAAACAGGTTTGGTATCAAAACAAACGGTTTTGATACCTAAAAGTAGTTTGGTTACAAAATACGCAAGAATGCGCATTTTGGCCAAAACTACGACTCGTCACTACACCTAGATAACGTGGTAATCAGTAGGTATAGTCATTAGGGACTATAACCATCGTGATTACGCTCACGTTATGAAGTTCAAACGAACTTCGCATTGACCATAAACTGGTCAATGCAGAAAGTCAAACTGTTTGACTTTCAAGCTAAAAATGCATAAAAAGAACGAAGGAACACTTACAAAGGGTCCCCGCAAGTAAATCTTGATCCAAGTAGCTCAGGTATGAAGCAATGGCTTCAACTTAGAGCATTTAAGATCAGATTTTGTGGGTTTGCAAGTGAACTATGGAGGGGTATTTATAGTTTTCATAGAACCGTTAGGATCATTTCTTGAAAACCGAGATTCAATCACAGTCGTACACATCAAGCCCATAGATTTACAAAACCAGGGGAGCCCCTGGAAATGCTCAAAACCATTTGCAAGAGCTGGAGTTAGCTGGAACAGGCTGGAAATGGTTGTAATGCAGATTCTGCTGAACTGGTGACACCTTACAGACCGTATGATGCTCAGGCTTACGGTCCGTAAGCCCTGTGCAGGCCAGGAAGTTTCAAAAATGGTAGTTTTAGTCCCTGAAGCCCCAAACTTGGTTTTTGATGCATTTTTGACACCCTTAAGCCCCGTTAACCCCATTTCAAAGCTCTAAAATGAAGTTAAAGTATAGGGAACTTAAAATGTGCTCAAAAACATCTCGGATGTCCGTTGGTTTGGTCATACGTTTGCGTTGTTCGGTTAATTACGACGGAAGTCGTAATGAACGCAAAAACAATCCAAATTAAGCGACGAATGGAATTTTATTATGCCAAACACTAAAATAAAATTAAGCGACGAATGGAATTTTGTCTTGCACGAGGTCAGGTAAACCATCAACATACCTGTCGATAGCTTTCTCGAGTGGGGTAACCATTGTGGGATAAAGTAAACTCAACTCCTCGTATCTATCGGTATAAGCCCGATGTTAACCACTGTCCTGTTTCAGATCATCAAACTCTCTTTCCAACGCCCTCTGTTCGTGACGAGGAAAGAATTCCCTCATCATAAGAGCCCTAAGCTCTTCCAAAGTCTGACCCAAAGCTCTTCCAAAATCAGGACACTGAATAAGATGAAAAGTACTCTCAATGCTCTCAAACCACTGTAGGAGCCCAGTTGCTCCCTCGGAACCACTAAACTTGAGCGGTTTAGCCGAAATGAAACTTTTAAAGTTGCATGGAGCATTATGGTTATTGTTGGCTTGGTTGAT
Source organism: Helianthus tuberosus (assembly GCA_030545235.1). Taxonomy (NCBI): domain Eukaryota; kingdom Viridiplantae; phylum Streptophyta; class Magnoliopsida; order Asterales; family Asteraceae; genus Helianthus; species Helianthus tuberosus. The sequence goes on along the minus strand of JARYGA010038176.1, from coordinate 1,268 downwards.
TTGAGTGATGAGATTCGGAAGTGCAGCAGCCATTTGCTGCGCAATGATTGCTGCCAGTTCGGCATTAGGTAACTGATTGTCGCGTCGAGGAGGCATTCTAATCGACAAATATCGACAAAAAGCATGGTGGTCATTTGTTCGTACCACAAAGCAAACAAACGACACACGGTGACTAATCAAAGTAAATGGGTCATGATAATGTATCGCGAAGACATGCTTTAGCCTATAAGTGGACTGTCACCCCAAGAGTTCCCAGGTAAGAGTGACTGGTCCGATTATGTGGATTTGTACGAACACTCTAGCCTAGACAGAAATCTCAAGATACATGCATCCACCCTTCCAGATTGCACGTGTTCACATTATTTAGACCCAACCTTTGACGAGATTTTGAAAACTTAGTGTCACACTCGCTCGTAGCGGAAGCGCGAGGTGTGATCTGATCGGTTCTCATTGCATAACAATATAAGTGAACATACTAAATGAATAAAAGCAAGCTCCAATGCCATTGTCATAATTGTTTCAAAAGAATGCAACATAAGTTAAATGTATTGGTTACAAACCATCAAATGAAAATAAGTTGTCATCGGTTTATACATCAAAATGTAAGTCTTAAAATGTCAAGGCTTTGACCACTATATCACCACAAAGAGGTGGTATATAACGGGCAAACCCTTCAAATGGTGGCATGGAGTCTTGATACTTGCTTTCCTTGACTGAAATGTCTGTATGGTCCACTAATTTCCTGAAATACATGTTAAGTTTGAAAACATCAACAAAAGTTGGCGAGTTCATGCAATTTAGTTGTATGAGATGTATCTGTAAAATGTGAGTTGTATAAAATGTATCCGTAAAATGTGAGTTGTATAAAATGTATCCATAAATTGTGAGTTGTATAAAATGTATCTGTATGTGATGATGTAGTATGTAAAGCATCAATGAAATCGTTGATCATTAATGTTTCGCGAGGACAATAATATGTGTGACGAATAGGAAGCAATCCAAACCAAGACGATTTCGTGTCGACTACTATCGACTGGGACACAAACGCACTCTTCTGCATGGGTCCCCGACCAAGAGTGGGGCTCGCAAAAACCCATTAGATCTAACCACTTGTACCTAGGTCCAAACTGGATTAATGGTGCTTAGATGTATAACCCTAATTCGCACATGATCTAAGGTGTTTCATTCCCTAACTTTAACATACGTTGAACATGTATTTTCCCCGATAGTTGTAAAGTTGTAAATCATTTAAATGAATAGGGGACATG
>JARYGA010038175.1:0-49483 GCA_030545235.1 Helianthus tuberosus | reverse complement strand
TTTTTTTTATATATTTATAATTTTAATTTTAGTATAAAAATAATATATATTATTTAAATATTTATATCATAATATTGCTTTTATAGAAAGTACACGGATGGTCCTTGTAGTTTACCAAAATTTTGGATTTGGTCCCTAGCTTTTCAAAAGTACATGGATGGTCCCTGTGGTTTGCACTTTGTATCGCATTTAGTCCCCAACCAACTAATCTAAAGGTTTTAGCATGTCCAAGTTAGGGACTAAATGCGTTACAAAGTGCAAACCACAACGCCCACCCATGTACTTTTGGAAAGCTAGGGACCAAATCCAAAATTTTGGTAAACCACAGAGACCATCCGTGTACTTTACTCTTTTTTATATAAATAAATCGTATATCTCATATATTAGAAAAATGTGATATAAACAACATGTTTGTTTAGGCTCTCTGGCCTACCCGAGATTGATAAGTGAAGCTTGGGCTCTAGCTTGTTTATGCTCACCTTGATTTGAAGCTCACGAGTGGCTCGGCTCATTTACACCCCTATCCACAAGCATGTTAAACTACAGTTTTTTCTTGAAAAAATAATGTGATATATGGAACAATGAAATGATTTAAAGGACGACATGATTCTAACATTGTGAAATATTGTAGAAACTAACAGGAGGTGTCCTACTGCTCAGAAACAAATATTACATCGTAATTTACCGTGGGAAAGATTTTGTTCCTACAACTGTAGCTACTGCATTAGCAGAAAGACAGGAAATGACGAAAGATATACAAGACGCAGAAGAGAAGGTGAGGATTGGAACAGTAGAACCAGTAGTCGCAGCCGCAAGTGTTGACCATGGACAGGTGGCGCTTGCAGGAAGTCTAGCCGAGTTTTATGAGGCTCAAGCACAATGGGGAAGAGAAAAAACAACCGAAGAACACGAGCAAATGTTGGTAGAAGCTTCCAAAACAAAGATAACTAGAGTTGTTAAGAAGCTTGAGCATAAATTATTTATCGTAAGTGTTCTTTTCATAGTTGAACTGCCAACTGTTATGTAAAAACCAATAAAATAATTATAAATATAACACACACACACATATACCCACACACACATTTATTGTTGTTTTTTTATTTAATGGTAACAAAGAAAATAAAAATAAAAAATAAAAAATGTGTGTATATGTATATAGATGATATTTATAATTATTTTTTTTGTTTTTCATTTAAAGATAAAAAATAAAATTTAACAACAAAAAAATAAATGGGTAAATTGCCAAAATCGTCCATGAGTTAACAAAACTGCCAAAATTGTCCCTGAGTTAACAATACATTTTAACTGAGTTAGTGATTTGGTTGGAAATGGCAACAAAAATGAAACGTCAGGTGTCCAGCTACATAAAATTCTTATTTTGGATTTAATAGGCAAAAGTGCCCAAACCTCAGGGGATGATTTTGGCATTTTACTCTATTTTCATGCTAATTGGATTTTTTTTAAACTTTTTGTTTGATTCTGGATGCATCGAACAGGCCCAGTCTAAAAGGAGTAGAGCCGATAAAGAATTAGCTAAGATACGCGAAACCTGGCTTCCTGCGGATCCTCCTGATGACCAAGAAACTATTACGGATGAGGAACGTGTTATGTTCAGAAGAGTTGGATTAAGAATGAAACCTTACTTACCACTCGGTAAATCCTTGTCACTTAATTACGCTTCTTTTGCACAACCTATTTTTGTGTAAAAGCGTCCAATTTTGAATTTTTGGCTTCACTTTTTCTCCAAATTGTTTGGTATATCTGGGAGGTGGAACTTTAGGCCCATTCACATACGAAAAGATAATAGCTTTAAAGGAAACGGGCCGAAAGTCGCCAAGGTGCACTTTTTAGTGCCTAAAACCTCTTAAACCATTTTATCGAAAAAACAGCTTTTATTGGACTAACATTATTTTTGTATTTGACACTCAAATCATGTATGCTATTTCTTAGGGTTGGCATATCGTGTCAACCCGACATGTTAAGACACGAACACGAATCCGGAACAGGTAAACACGAACACGACACAAAATCTTATCGTGTCAGATTTTCCAAATACGAACACGAATCGGATAATATACAGGTTACACAAAATGACCTGTTAAGACACGAAAGTTTTACCGGTGTATCATACGACCTGTTAAGACACGAACACGACCTGTTATTAAATCTATAAACTTTACCTCCAGGTATTTTTTTTATTTAAAATTAGGAGCCCCACATATATAAACGTGTCATTGTCGGGTCTTAACAAGTTAACATGTATTTTTACCTCTTAAGACACAAAATTAAACAGGTCCTAACGTGTCGACCTGTTATAGACACCAAACCTGTTAAGGTTTAAACACAAACCTGTTAACTTTGTGCCACTTCTAGTTTGTATTTTATATCAACTTTTATGTTGGAAAGCTGCACCTTGATTTTGTAAAGTATAATCCACACCCTTTTTTGTATTGAAACTTTATTTTTCTGAAAATTTAATGTTGTGTCTATAAGGTAATTTACAGGTATCCGTGGTGTTTTTGATGGTGTTATCGAGAACATGCATCTGCACTGGAAACATAGAGAACTTGTAAAACTCATATCAAAGCAAAAAGACGTTGAGTTTGTTGAAGAAACCGCAAGGTTTTTGGAGTATGAAAGTGGTGGGATATTAATAGACACTGTAAGAGTGCCCAAAGGTTATGCCATCATATATTATCGTGGAAAGAATTATCGGAGGCCCATTAGTATTAGGCCCAGAAGCCTTCCTTCAAAAGCACGGGCATTGAAACGTTGGAAGGCCTTGCAGAGATACGAGGTATTGTTACCATTATTATTTCTACTTTTTCATTATTCATATAGTGATGTAGCTTAATATATAAGTACTTATAACTGATATATTTCAATGTAAACTATGTAGGCTCTCACAGAACATGTAACTGAGTTGGAAAACACAATAAAGCAAATGAAAGCACAAAATGTAAGTATTCAGTTTTATCTTTATTTTTGTTTTATTAATTCAAATTTCTAAATTTTATCTTAAAATATAACTTTTCTGTATTTTAAGGATATCAAGGATGTGAGTACTCAGAGCACAGATGAAATCGAGCTGCGCGATCATGTCTTGGAATCCAGCGAGGTTTGTTTCGTTATCCACACATATAGTTTGATTATAGATTGGATTGTGGGTTATGAATGATTAAATACACAAACAAATTCGGCCTCTTTTAGGGGTCAAATAATTACTTATGAGTAAGGAGTATCATACTAGCTGCAACATGAACACTCAGAACAACTATTTCTCTCTGGTAATTACAACTTAGAACGGAAAAAGCACATCGAAACACTATCTTCATGATCGCTCGTTAACGATAGAAGCCATATGAACTTTCTTTCTAGTTTACCTGCTGATTTATGTTTAAGGGCATCAAGAAGACAATAAGTAAGTATACCATTTTGTGTAATGTGCAGGGTGAAGATGAGAGTTTGTGGACGAACTCTGACAATGACGACGACTACTATGATGAAGATGAAGGTGTGGATCCTGAAGATGAAGATGAAGGTGAAGATGAAGATGAAGGATTCTTAACTGTTGACATATGAGATTGTCTACTTCCTTCTCACTCTTTGGGGGATTTTTGAAGCTGGTGAGAGACAAATGTAGTAATTTTTTATTCATATATAAATACCTGCAACTTGGAGAGGGGATATTTTTTTATAATAAAAAAATAGAGTAAATTATAATTTGTGTCCATCTTTCATTAATTAGTAATGTTTTATTCGTATATAAAAGTTAAAATACCTTCAATTTGGACAAGGGATATTTTTTGATAATAAAAAAATGGAGTTAACGCCCAGCTTTCATCTTTAATCTTTAATTAATTCTACGAATCATCCTTTATGTTGAGGTTTTGTCATAGGTTATAGGGGGTGTTTGGGGTTGAGTTTTGAAGGAGATTTTTAGATTATTTAGTTTTGAAATCGTAAATAATCAGTTTTGAGTGTTTGGGTAAAAAAATTAAAAAAATGATTATTTGCGTTTAGAAAGTTACAAAACGCAGTTTTCCAAAAGCAGCTCTCCCCATACTGCAACAAAACGCATTTTTTCAAAAATTGATTATTTGCGTTTAGAAAAGGATTTTCATTTGTTTATTTTTTTAAATATATATTTGCCAAACACTCAAATAGTTGATTATCTGATTATTGTGATATCAAGCAACAACGCATTTTTCCAAAAATTGATTATTTGCGTTTAGAAAAGGATTTTCACTTGTTTATTTTTTTAAATATATATTTGCCAAACACTCAAATAGTTGATTATCTGATTATTGTGATATCAAGCAACATAATCAAATCAAAACACTATCTTTCAACATCACGTTTTGTTACAATTAATTATCTGATTGTGATTATTCAAAACACATAATCTATTTTCAAAACTCAACCCCAAACACCCTCGTCTATAGGTGGTCACCGTAAGCTACGGTGGCTTCAGCTAAGAAATTTTGTTTTCTTCATAATTTTCTCGTTTCAACTCCGTTTTCGCCCATGTTCTCGTAATTTCATCCTCTATCATGTTATCTTCTTAATTCTTCAATTCCAATAATTGTTTTTTTTTTTCATTTATTCTCCGTCTTTCAATCTCCAATCCAGTCGCGCCTATTCGAAGCTTCATTTCCACACTTTTAAGCCCCAAATGTACCTGAAACACAAGCAACCGTAGTTATCTAATTCAAGATAAATACATGGATAAATGCGGGATTAAATTATACTTTATAACCCTTAAGGGTCGTCCTACGGACTACCCGTCAGTATCGCCAACCCATTTGTAACATTAACCCGTCAACCCGATTACAACTTGATTACAAGTTTACAAGCTTCTTACAACTTTCCATGCTTTCGAATTTCTATGATTACCTTATGATATATATTGTTTATCTATAACCTTTTTGATCAGGTATCTATGTTAAAGAACCTCCTTTATAGCCTTTTTTGCTAATTATCTAACATACTTATCTCTAGTAACTATACTTACGAAGTTTGGCCAATCATATAAAAACTTAATAGTACGTTTGCTTTCACTAAAAGAAGGTTAAAAGTTGTGTAGGATCTTGGAATGGCATTTGGGAGCTTTGGTGTGTTTGAAGTACCAATAACATGAACTATTTTCATCATGATCCGTCCCCACAACTTGATTATTTAGTCCTCCAAGTCTTGCTCAAACCATTTGGGTAGTAAATAATAATTATCTCTTTTGCGAGTAATAAATAATAATTATCCATTTTGCTTGCAGTGGTGGCTATAGCTTTAAAGAGGACCGGTTGTTCAATAGAGCTTATGAAATTTGATATGTGAGGCTTAGTTGCGGATTTAGGCGATGCAAAAGCTCTTGCTCAAATAAAACCGCTTGGTGTAAAGGTAAAAACATTTTAATTTTTCTGTAACAATTCACATGATTTTTTGGTTATTCACTTTCAATGCTAACCTCCATTTGATAACTGAATCACAACAACATTGTTTACAGTGATCTTTAATTTGTGCGGTAAGATTTTATTTTTGACTCTTTTCCACCATTGATCTAAAATCTGGTATACTTATTTAGCTTTAAGACAGGTAAAACAAATTTCTTGTATTTCGATTACATCAATGCTTCGGGTTGCTACTTTGGATTGCTACGCGACGGGTTTACATGTAGCTAAAAGGATTTTAGGATGAAATCTTGGGTGGTTGCAGCTATATAAATGAGATAAATTGACTGATGAATTTTTTGTTTAAGAGTTTCTTTTACATTTATTTCCGCAGTAGCGTTTTACCTGTTATGTATAAATAGTCAATCTTATTCCTAAAATGACTCATCAAAATATTATATATTTTATTTATAAATAATTTATAAAAATCCTTTGTTATAATGTATTCATGGATGCATCTCACCCACGAATAAGTTTATAAGTTTGTTTATAATTCACATGTTGTTTGTATGATTTTAGGTATATATTAATCATTAATAATTAATACAAATAATTTTCTCGAGTCCAGAAAGCAATTCTGGGTGATAACCTAGTGTATGTATATATATACACACGATTATGTTTCAATAGTATAGAATAATAAAAGTATTTTTAACGTTACATGTATAGTGACATTAGACCGTGGGGTATGGTGGGGCGGGGGTTGGGCTTGGGTTGGGGCATGAGTTGACAAGTGGCTTGGGGGGCAGACATGGGCTGACCCACATTCAACACGGTATGGTGGGGCGGGGGTTTGGGGCGTGGGATTGGTGGCCTTTGCTGGGCTGACCCGCTGGGCTACTTGACTATTTTTTAAAACAACAAATTTAAAACAACAAATTTAATTTTTTTAATATTTTTAAATAAAGAAAATTACAAAAAAAAAATTCCTAACGTTTATATTTGTTTTTATCTCTTCTCTCAAACCCAAGACTAGTTGTAACTCGTCACCCTCTAGGTGATCAATGGGCTGAGATAGAAATTACAAATCATCCCGTTTTTGTTTCTGGGCATCTCTAGCTTCTTTGCTCCTTCGTATTTCGGCCCTTTGTTGTTGGAATACGTTGAATGTATCCAGCTTGCATGAAATGTCATCCAACTGATCGCTGTATATTTCCCTACGCGAGCCCGAACTCCCAGCTGAAGGCGATGCCGTACCAGATCTTGATTTTTGAGCACGCCTTTTTGCGGCATCTCTTCCATACTCAGGCCGGTTTGGGCTTGGCGAATCATCCAAAAGGTCCTCAAACTCTTGATCTCGTGCATCAGATTGGGCTTGGGACGAGGCCCTTGACCTTTTGGAAGACGAGTTACTTTCGCTACCAATGGGGATATTCGCCCACTTTGGATGAAACTTACAAATCTCCCAACAATGCATGAAACGGAAGTCGGTCCCCACATTTGATTTGAATGTGACCAATGCATTTGTCACAATGTCGGCTTCGGTTTCACCACTTTTTGGGTTTTGCTTTGCTTTATTTAAAAAACCACTATATTTTGTAAGTTGCCCGCTAATCTCGTTCCACTTAGAGGATAAGCTATCGTTTTCACGATAAGCCTCCCTTCCCAATTCTTCATGGAATACTCTACTAACCGCTTCCCACAGGGCGGTTCGATGTTGAGAATTTCCTATTTTAATAAAAACAAAATTTAATATATTACAAAGTTATATAAAAAATAACCATTAATAAAAACAAAGTTTAAGAATACCTAAACTTGGATGTTGAGATTGTTGACACCAAGCCCTCGCCAATGCAACTTCTTCAGCAACGACCCATTTTTGTTGTTTTCGTTTTACGGTTTCAAGTGCTTTATCCGCCTCGGTTTTTTTCTTATGACTTCTCTTTTTGATGGGTTTCGATGCGGACGGAGCATCGTTGGGTGGTTGAGTTTCGGGGACGGTTTCGGTTTGTGAAAGGTCGATGGAGGTTGGTGAAAGGTTGATGGGCGATTGTGTAAACGGGGTAGGTATCGAATCGTCGGTGTGTGGGAAGTTAGTAAACACACGATTCCCGATATACAATGCATAACTCGCTTCAACGGGCATAGAAGAGTGTATGAAAAATGGACGAGGCATTGGACGATTGGGTGGTGGGCTAGGATTATTTTCTTGGAATGCATACGGGTTGTTCGGGTCATAAGGACGGTTATAAGGATGCATTTTTTCGTTTTGTAGAAGGAGAATTGAAGATGATTATAGAAGATGTGGTTGAATGTGGTAAAAATGGAAGAAAAATGTGAGTTTTATAGTGAAAATATATATATATATATGGTGGGGTTCTAGAGTGAACACAAATGTATTTGCGAACTGAGTGAACAAATATTGGCCATTGATTTACACATGTGGATGGCTAGGATTTCATCATCAAATCCTGAAATACACTAGTGTATTTCATTATCAAATCATGGCCATTAATCTACACACATGGATGGATAAGATTAGTTCGCTCAGTTCGCAAATTACACTAGCGTTCACTCTTGAACCTAATCCTATATATATATATATATATATATATATATGTTTTAACATAGCCGTTGGCCAACGGCTAGCCCAACGGCTATTGTGGTTTGGCCATTGAGAGCCCGCCATGTCAGCTTGTCAAGACCGCCCCACGCCCGGCTTGAAACCCAAGCCCCAAGGGCCACGCCCCAACCTAAGCCCACCCGGGTTGGTGGCTTGGGCGTTTTCCCTCAACCCAACCCACGCCCCATACCCGATAGTCTTAATACGTTTCTCCATGAATTAAAAGTATTCTGTTTTTAGCTAAATTTGGCGAATTTTATAGTGGCATCTTGAATTTTAGGATTCATTCAAGCATTATAAGAGTTTTAAAAATAAGGGGTTGTTTGGTAGCCTCTTAATCCATTCAGAGGCTGTCTCTTAATGAAATCATTTGTGGCCCTTATGTCTGAATGAATAAGAGGTAACCTTATGTCTGACTGGATAAGAGGTAACATCTGAATGGTAAACCATCACATGTCACATTCTTCTACATTATCTTTGTTAAACTCTTAAATGATTTCATTAAGAGGTACCCTCTTAATGTCATTCAGATGCTACCAAACAGCCCCTAAGGCTTAGGAGATTTGGTACGGATAATTCATTGTTTTGAATCATCTATTAAAATAATGATAATGATAAATCATTTTATGAATTAATTAATAAAATAAAATGTAAGTAAGTATTTTAAGGTTAAAAGAGAAAATGGTACGTGACATATTAGAATCATTTATTATAATAAGTTAGATTAGATATAATATATTATTATTATTAGATTATGAATTAATTAATAAAATAAAATGTAAGTAAGTATTTTAAGGTTAAAAGAGAAAATGGTACGTGACATATTAGAATCATTTATTATAATAAGTTAGATTAGATATAATATATTATTATTATTAGATATGTTGTGAATAGAGTGCTATAGCGCTAAGCGGATATACGATCTTATGGCAGTTTAAATAGTAATCCCTTGTAGTGGTTTCGCTATTAGTGATGCTAAAAGCCACTATTTGACCGTTATTATAAAACCTGTATAGCAGTCGAAACACTGCTTGTAACAGGTTTTTTATCTAGTCCAAAAACCCACACTACTCAACTTTTTGTTTTGAAATAAACCCAAAACTAAAGGCCTAGACCCAAAATTAAACCTAAATTGAGGCGTAAAGCCTTCATTCGTTGGACGTTGGTCATCAGTCAACAAGATTAAACCTAAATCTAGAAATTGCTGGACTTCCACTTCCTAAATCCTAATTCACTGGTGGTTCCTAAATTGCTGAAGTCTGGACACTCATTGCTGGACTTCTTAAATCGTTGGTGGTTACGAATTTTGGTTCTCTTTATCTTTTGATATTATTGCTGATATTTTGCATGATCTTACTATTAATATTTTCAAATGTACATATATATACACAAATATAAATTTTACATAATATAAAAATTACCGTTATACCACCGCTATAACCTATATATCATACAGTGGACCTTGACCGCTATATGATTTTGGACCGCTATAACTATATACATTATCAATAGTATTATTAGTAAACTATATCATATTACTACTAAACGGTATTTTATAATATTATAGGCACACTTTCTTTGTTCCAAACGTGTCGTTTAGCACAACACCACCGGGAAATCCATCCGTAAACTTGCAGCCCCAATCGAAGACTCATTGAATCACCATCTAAAAATAACCAGGTATGTTTAAAAATATTTAGGAAATGAGTATGATTTTAGCTCAACACGTGTGATTCAAATAAAAACCATATATTAAATGGGTGTGATTGCAAAAAGTGTCACCCAACTTATCATACCTCTCTTTTACAAAACAGAATATTTGTAACGCTTAACTTTACATTGTTCTTTTCTTTACAAAACAGATTATTTGTAACGCTTATAACCGTTCGGTTTATCAGGGTAAAGGACACAAAAAATCATCAAATTTGAAGCGTTCAATTTTGAGCAAAGCTTTTGTTGAAACGTAGATACAAAATAAGCACACCATAAAGGTGTGTTAGGATTTTTTATAGAGTAAATTATAAGTTTTGTCCTTTATGTTTACACCCTTTTACAGGCGGTGTCCTTTAGCATAAACGTTGACAAGTTCTGTACTTAATGTTCAAAATCTTGCACGTTCTATTATTTAAGCCAAACCTAATTAGATTTTTTTGGTTAAGTATGGTCATGTGTCTTGCATATGAGGACATTCTTGTTATTTCACCTTTCTAGAGGCTATTTTGTAAAAGAATTTTATTCAGGGACTATTTTGTACCAAAAGTAAAAACAAAAAGAGTGAATTTCAAACTTTGAGTTAAATGCTATTAGTCCATGTGGTTTGTGTTATTTTGCCAGTTTAGTCCAAAGGTTTAAAATGTTACCATTTTAGTCCAAATAGTTTCAAACATTGTCATTTTAGTCCACTAGGTTAATTTCATCCATTTTTTTTTCTGTTAACGAGAAGAGCAATTCAGTCATTTTATGTGTAATTCTGTTAACTAGAAGGGCAATTCAGTCATATAAAATAATCGAATTGCCCTTCTCGTTATCAGAAAAAATAGATGAAGTTAACCCAGTAGACTAAAATGGCAACGTTTGAAACTGTTTGGACTAAAATGGCAATGTTTTAAACCTTTTGACTAAACTGACAAAATGGCCAAACCACATGGACTAAAATGGCATTTAGCTCTCATACTTTTAAATAATTGCAAAACATTCAGAACTCTTAATAAATAACAAATTTATTTATACATTCTGTCTGTTTCTCATATTAAATATTCGATCTCACGTGTCAACTTCTAACAACTATAGATTTTAAAAAGTATAAGACATGTTATTTAAAATGAATATTTTTAAAAAACATTTAGTTAATGTTGTTACAACAAATACGAGACCAAGGGTAGTGGACAGACTGGTTAGGCAAAAAGCTTCAAGGGTTGAAGTTTTGCTAACGCAGGTCGTGGGGTCCCCCTACGTTTGCTAGACGTAGGATGAGGTTTGTAACACCCCGTGTTTTCGAGAAGTCAAAGTCAAAGTCAAGGTCAAAGTCAACGACCGATTTCGCGCAGCTTGACTTATAGTAGAGTTCTTTTATGTGTTTAATTTAGTTGTATTATGTGGAGTAAGTGTCAATAATTACAACAATCGACGTATTACAATCGCCATCTAATTGACTTACGACTGTGAACTGTAGGAAGTAACAATGCGATAAAGTTAACTAAACGATAATCAAACTAAGCCAATCAAATCGACATCGAATCGAAACGCAACTCGAACTACGTATTTTAATTATTGTTATAGGTGTGTGTGTGCCTTATGTGTTACTTGTGCATGTTCCTTTATGTTATGTGTGATAATCAACCGAAACGCAATCGAAATTCAAAACGCAATCGAACTCAATCCAAATCGAACTATGATAATTGGTGGAGAAGAGACAGTTCTCGATATGAGTGATTGGGAATGAAAGTAATTTGACTAGGAAACCCTATTGTATCAAACCGCTCGCAACCGGAATCGAAATATCAAAAATCGTCGCACCGAACACTCGAACGTGCAGCTGATCGATCAGGCTACCAGCCGATCGAACAGCCAGCCGATCGGACTGCTGTCCGATCGGACAGGCTGTCCGATCGAGCTGCCTGGCCGATCGGCCAGCACTTTCCCCTTTTAGCATCCTATAAATACCCCTGTCATTGTCATCCTTTTGTACTTTTGGAAACCTCTGTTCGACCAGCTCGTGTTCCTCACCTTTTCTTCGATTTCTCTCAATCCAGGTAAGATTTCGTCCTAAATCTTGTACTTTCTTGATCTATACGCACTCCTACACCTTTCTATCTTTCAAATCTCAACTTTTAACCGTGAAATCATCAAGATTCAAGTGTTCTAGGATGATGTCATCATGGGTTCTTGAAGAACTTCATGTTTGGCCTCAACCCACCAAGAATAACTTGGATCTAGCCGATTTCCACATAAACAAACAAAGATCTTTCCTAGATCTAAACATATACCCGGTGAAAAGGATTGAAAGACGGATTTTCCAACTTTCTTTCAACTCTTTTCACTCAATGCCTTCAAACCTATAGAAACGGAGCCTGTGCCGGCTTACAAATCACTCCGGTGGTTGCCTGGCTCAAGATCCGGATTCTATCCACGAGGTTAACCGATTTCGGGTTAAACGATAAACTCCGTTCCGAACAGTTCAGCAGCCAGATTCGGGTGATTCCTGTTCGACCAGGGGAACCAAGTAAGGACGAGGGATCTATGGTTCGACTCGTTGCCAAAATACCTCAATAAAACGACAAACAAACAGAATAACCAAGTGTTATACGAACAAGATGATCAGGTCAGGGTGCTGACCGATCGGACTGCTGTCCAAACGGACAGCCAGCCGATCGACTGCCCAGCCGATCGGTTAACACATGGTCCCACTACACCACACCTTGCATTTCATTTAAAGTTGTTGACTATTGTTGACTTGCCAACCGATCGGTCAGCAAATCATTAAGTTTTGACTTGTTGACCTGTCCGATCGAACACCTGTGTGATCCAAAGCAAATCACTACAATTCATACCTGACCGATCGGGTTGCCGGCCGATCGAACAGCCGTTCGATCGACCGACCTGAAGGGTAAAGGTACTTCAATGTTTTCTAATGCTACAACGAAAACTTCAAAAGTCAAACCATCTTACACAAACACATCCTTCTCAAAGGAAGAAACAATCCACTCGAACAGCCATCCGATCGGCCTACCGACCGACCAGACAGCGGTCCGAGCGGACTGTCAACCGAACGGTCAGCCGTCCGATCGAACTACCGTCTGATCGACCAGCTGTCCGACTCTCCAACACTTGTTTTCCTTTTTACGCGTCGCTTATTATTATGCTATCAGTCCATTCAGGCTAACTTTACTCGCTAAGCGCTTCCTTCAATCCATCAACCGCTGTGAGTATACTCGATCCCTTTTTGCTTTATGAACTTTTGGGTGTTACATACGTTGCAACTATTCAAATCACATCAAACACACTACTCAATACTATTTGAATGCTAACCATTAATGCATGTTATACGTGGCTTATGAATGCTTGTTTGGTTATGTTTACACATGGAATGCTGTCTACCTGCCTTAGCAACGATAGTACTATAGTTTGGACTCAGCACCCGTTCACACGGGGGTTGTTAAGGACAATTACTTGCATGGATTACGGTGGTAATCATGTATTGCGAACTGCCCCGGGCAGTCAACCCGCAGTCATTGGTATCGATGGATCTATGTCGATAACTAACGTGCTTCATTTCACTATGTGTACGTGCTGGTTATGCGTAAACGAATTCGAAATCTATATGCTATTATCAAACTTGTATGCTCACCTTTACATTTTATGTATTGACTTTATTTTAACGTATGTGACAGGTGCTTAAGTTGTATGCCTAGCTCACTGTGAAATCGAGGCTAGGAAAGGTCTAGGATGCTCTCTGCGCAGTGATGAAATCGAAGCTAGGAAAAGAGAACCAATAAATAAACTATCTATGTATAAATCTGAGTTGTCTGAACAGAATTATTTGCCTAGATTTTATCTGTAATAATTTGTTTACTGTTTGAGACATGGTATGGGACATGTTATTTTAAATTAAATGGTAATGATAATTGTTATGGAAACTTCTGGACAATCTGTTTCGCTCAGTGCCATGCCCCGATGATTCCACCATCGGTTGGGGTGTGACAGATTGGTATCAGAGCCATAACTTTAGGGAATTAGGCAAGACTCGACCTAGTCCGGGTCGATGTCTTAGATACCTAGTCTATAGTTAGGAACCAACAGACCGAATCGTGCATGTCCAGTAGGGGTTATGTACGAGCTTATTTCTCACTATTCTCGCTTATGCTACACTATCACTGCACTCGAATTTTCAACTATGAAAGAGTAACTAAGCCGAGAATAGGTGTGAAAACCGCAAACTCTCGACTAAAGTTGCTTAATCAACCCGCATTTTATCTACAAACGGGGAGAATTATGCCAAATCAGGAGTGAAATCCGTATTTTGATGAATAATCTCCTCTATTTTATTAAAAACAGGAACGAAGTTGTTAAGCTAGGGGTGAAACCCTAACCTTGACGACTTGTTCCGTTCATTTTACAAACTCTCACCAAAGTCTCGATGGACTCCAATGACCTGAAGTCACAATATGACTAGCGGGATGTGTGCCAAACGCCCAAGAATCGAGGCAAAGGCATAGTCCTGATGGTCGAACGTGCACAACGGATCCTTGTGAATAGTTGAATCACTTTGGTTAGTCGAAGTCTACTAGCCGCAGACAATCTATTTCTCGAATTTTATGTGCTTTGATTCTGAGCCGCAACTGCTGACTCTGATGTTTCGTCGATTTTATGTGCTTATATGTATGTTTACCTGTTTATGTGTTTAAATTTTGGAAATTTACTCGATTTTTGCTTTCACTTCGATCGACACGCACGACTCACACTGCATTTCTATCTAGATACGCTGCCAAATCGCTAAATTATGGACGACCTTATGCTATGATATACGCTTATACTACGCTAATCGATATACTCGACAGGACCGTTATATTCGAACGAATCGCAGACTTTAAATGATAGGTTTCTGTATTCTGACTACCTATTAAATGATGAAGGAACACGTATACTCATAAGAAGGTGGATACACGCAAAATAGGTGCTTAGGTGAGTTATGTGCTTATGTGTCTATGTGCTTATGTGCCTATGTGATCCTGTGCCCTACGTAATTATGTGCTTCTGTGTTTATGCAAATCCGTGGTTATATGTATACGTAGTTACCTGACTATGTTCCTGAGCTTTAGTAAGTAGTAGACGTGTGGGGTGAGATTCGAATACAATGTGTTGAGTCCTGTGACGATGTCTGTTGCAGACAATGTCATCTGGATCCCGTCATCCCTTACTTTCTCGTCAAGAAAAGAGAGACAAACGCCTTACTGCCATCATCGCTAAAAGTGTAGCAAAGGCTGTGAGTGATGTTTATGAGAACGCCAACAAGTCATTTCAGGAATCGAGGACCGAAGCTCCTAAAGCTGCCACCAAGACTTTCAATTTCAAGCAATTCAAGTCGCGTGGGCCAAAAGAATTCACTGGCGAGGGAGGTCCTACTGCACTATTCCATTGGTTTGATTCCATTGAGGTCACTCTACGGCAGAGTGATTGCCCCGATAACCTCCGAACTCTGAATGCTATCGGCGTTTTCCAATCCCGTGCACTAGACTGGTGGACGGCCGAGAGGAACAAGCGAGGGAACGATGCAGCCTACAGTCTGTCGTGGGACGAGCTCAAGGAAGTCATGCTGGAAGAATTCTACCCTCCTCTTGAACGTCAGAAGCTAGAGGATGAATTTTGGCACATACAACAAAAGGATGGTGAAAATGCTGCGCTCACTGCTCGCTTCAAGCAACTCAGCATCATTTGTCCCAATCAGGTCAAGACTCCAGACATGGCAATTACGAAGTATATCCGAGCCCTGCCTGACTGTGTTGCTGATTTCGTTCAAGCGGCTAAGACTACGACGATCGAAGAAACTTATCTACTGGCTGCTGAAATCAATGACAAATGGGTCAAGGCCGGTGTCTGGGATAAAACTTCAAAGCACCTGCATCAAGCTACCACCGCCGCACCAACTGCTGAAACCACCACCTCATCGAGCAACAAGAGGAAGAACAAGAGAAAGAACAGCTCCAGCAACAAGAACTGTGCGATCACTGCTGCACCAATTCAAGCTGTACCAGCCCAACAGCGTCAAGTAGCAGCGCCTGTGGCTAATGCACCGCCTGCAAAGCGTGCATACACTGGGCCACACCCGCTCTGCCCTACTTGTACCTACCATCACCCGACTGCCATTGCTTGCCATTTTTGTGCTCATTGCAATATGTACGGCCATTTTACTACCAACTGCCGTGTTCGACAAGCTCTACTCACCGCCCCTCAGGGTCAACAAGCTCCTCCGGCACCCGCGGTCAAAGCCAGAGCCTGCTTCACATGTGGCAATCCTAACCATTTCGCCAACATGTGCCCGAACAGGGTTGTGAAACAAGAGCCCCAGCAGCAGCAGCAGCAGCAACAACAGGCCGCACAACCAGAACTTTCAACATCAACGTGCGTCAAGCCCAAGCCGACAACAACGTAGTTAATGGTATGTTCCTTGTGAATGGTATTTATGCATCGTGTTTATTTGATACTGGAGCCGATAATTGCTTTGTGTCGTTCGAATTCGAGAAACTCCTTAGTCGTAAACGCTCCCAACTCTCCTAGACATTTGATGTTGAAGTCGCTACCGGAAGAACCGTCTCCGTTAATTCTGTTCTTCGTGATTGTACTCTTGAGCTCAACAATCACATCTTTCCAATCGACCTCATCCCGATGCAACTCGGAAGTTTCGACGTCATAGTAGGCATGGACTTTCTTCGTGAAAACCATGCTGAAGTTGTGTGCTTCGACAAAATGATTCGATTCTCGCTGGCGAATGGTGATCTATTGTGTGTGTACAGTGATACTACTTCGAAAGGTCTCAAGCTCATGTCATGTGTTCAAGCTAGCAAGTATCTCCGCAAGGAATACAGGGCTTTCTTGGCTAACATTGTAGTAGCGGAGAAGGAAAAGAAAGAAAAAAAGGAAGTAAAAGACGTTCCAGTGGTTCGAGAATTTCCTAATGTTTTTCCAGAGGATCTTCCCGGACTACCGCCAAGTCGTGATATCGACTTTCGTATCGACCTCATTCCTGGTGCCAACCCTATTGCCAAAGCTCCTTATCGACTCGCGCCATCTGAAATGCGTGAACTTTCAAACCAACTCCAGGAATTACTTGAGAAAGGCTTCATTCGCCCGAGCACCTCTCCTTGGGGCGCACCAGTCCTTTTCGTCAAAAAGAAGGATGGGTAGTTCCGGATGTGCATCGACTATCGGGAATTGAATAAGTTAACTATCAAGAACCGCTATCCTCTACCTCGCATCGACGATTTGTTCGATCAACTACAAGGTGCTACGTGCTTCTCGAAGATAGATCTACGCTCAGGATATCACCAGCTACGTATTCAAGAAGAGGATATACCCAAAACCGCGTTTTGCACTCGATACGGCCACTACGAATTCGTTGTTATGCCTTTTGGTTTAACTAACGCACAAGCGGTTTTCATGGATCTGATGAATCGCGTGTGTAAACCATATCTCGACCGTTTCGTCATCGTATTCATCGACGATGTCTTGATCTATTCCAAATCGAAAACCGAACAAGCGCAACATCTACGTTTGGTTCTCGAGCTACTCCAGGGGAACCAACTCTATGCCAAGTTCTCCAAGTGTGAATTCTGGTTGGAGGAAGTTCAGTTTCTGGGTCACACTGTTAATAGTCAAGGTATTCACGTCGATCCTGCGAAGATTGAAGCTGTTAAGAGTTGGATTACGCCTAAGAACCCATCTGAAGTCCGTTCTTTTCTCGGACTAGCAGGCTACTATCGACGATTTATCGAAGGATTCTCAAAGATCGCTGTACCACTTACCGCTCTCACGCCTAAAGACAAGCCTTTTGTTTGGTGAACTGAACAAGAGTCTGCCTGTTGGTGCACTGATGTCTGTTAACTTCGTCTTTATTGAGTCTTGTATTGTATCTAATAGATCAGGGCTCGAAAAACAAGAAAACAGTATTTTGAGGTAATTCCGCATGAAATGAACATATGTTATTTCAAACGGAATTTAGGTTACAAGCGAAATTAGTAATTCCATACGGAATTAACTAATTTCGCATGAACTCATAATTTCGCTTGAGTTGTTTTCATGCGGAATTAAGACGCCTATAAATACTGATCTTGTCTGATCATTTGGAACGGAATTAGCAGTGTGTGTTTGAGAGCTGAGGTGCTGCCGAATTGTAATCAGATCTGTAAAAGCTCAGGAAATCAGTAATAGATAAAGATTAGAAAGGAACAAGCTATTTTACGTCATTTACATTGATTCCACCTTTGTATTTGATGATGAACTACTCAGATTGACTCGTTAGGGTCACACAACGATCCAACAAGTGGTATCAGAGCTCAGGACGAGGAGTTCATACCAATTCAGCTTGATTTTACCAGATTCTCTCACTTCTACTCATTCTTTTCTGATTTGAACAAAATACAACGGTTGAAATGGCCAAATTTTGAAGTATATCAAGCGAAACATACTTTTAACTAATCCTTGAAAGTGTTGAATTAAAATTCGATCAAAATTGGACAAAACTTGTAATTTCTCTTGAAAACAGATTCGAATATGCTGACATCATCATAATCTCGTTTGAACCAGATCGTAATTCCGTACGAAATAACCTAATTTCGTTTGAAAACACTTAATTTCGCTTGAAAGTACAAACGGAATTACTAATTCCGCTTCAGAGTACCTAATTCCGTTTCTGTTGGTTTAATTTCGTTTGAGATTAGGCTGATTCCGCATGGAATTAGATATTGTGGGTAATTTCGTTTGTAACTCGTAATCCCGTTTGAAGAAGTAATACCGTTTGAAGTAATTCCGCTTCAAGTGATTTCGTTTGAAAATCATTTTTTTTTTAATTTCAAAAATTTTTCTAAGTGTTTGTGATTGTTTCAGGTACTTGAAAGATGGATGATTTCATGAATCCTTTTTATGATGCATTTGCATTTACCGATGGTTCGGGAGACGGAACATCAAATAACACAAATGAAACTACACCAACGATGAGTGCAAAGAAAACTCTCAATGATGCTTTGAGTGTAGACAGTGCGTATGGAACATATAACAAGCCGCCCAAGTTGATGGCAATTGAAGATTACAACAGGTGGGCTACAAGATTTGAGGAATGGCTTAAGGCGTTCGCTTATCAGAGTTGGAGAAGTTTGAAAAATGGTTTTGATTTAGGGAGAGATGATTATGAGAACTTGGAAGAAAATCAAATTGAAAGATATGTTGCTGAACAAAAATGTATTGCTCTGCTTCACCAATCTGTTCGAGATGACATTATCGCACTGATCGAGTACAAAGATTCAAGAGACCTTTGGGAAAAATTAAAAACTAAATGTATTGGTAGTGCTGAAATAGTTAAGAACAAAAAGAAACTGTTACGAAAAGAGTTTGATTTGTTTGGTTGTTTAAAGAACGAGTCTGTTTCCAAGATGATTGAGAGATTTGGGCATCTGAAGATGGAGCTTGCTAGACCAGCCATCATTTATACTCAAGAAGAGCTGGTAGACAAATTGTTTGACGCTCTACCGAATGAGCAAGACTGGCAGTATTTTGCATTGATGCTGAAGAATACGATAAAGCCAGCTGATTTGAAGGTTGATCTGCTTATAGAAAGACTGGAACGCCATGAATTGGAGATAAAAAAATCCAATAAAGTCAATAACACATCTTATCAGCAGAATGTGGAGCGGTATTATAGAGGCAGTATGATTCCAAAGACTGCATCTCCTAAGACAGCTTTTTCAGCAGAAAGTTCAAACTCAATGAATCAAGACACTCCCAGTAGTGGCTATCATGGTGGATCATCATCAACGGGTCAAATTCAATCTGCACCGAAGAATCTATTTCAATGTAACATCGATGTGGATCTGAAGAATGGTCAGAATTTTAGCGAAGAATATGCAAAACAACAGATGGTGTTCTTAGCCTCTGTGTTAGAATCGTACGAAAGTCTCGTTGCAGGAAAGATAGGCAACACCAACCTAACGAAGGAAGACTACGATCAAATCGATCCTGAGGAGATGGAATTGATCGATATAAGGTGGTGTATGGCTAGTGCAGTGAGAAGAGCGCAGCGTTTCATGGAGATTACTGGAAGACAGTCTATTGGTGGACCTTCTACCAAGTTAGGCTTTGACAAGGCAAAAGTGACGTGCTTCAAATGTAAACAGAAACGTCACTTTAAGTGTGAGTGCAGAAATGCTTACACTGATGATACTGCAAATCCTTTTTGAGAGGATTATTACAAAAAGGCAATTTATCATCAGAATAAAGCAGAACCTCCCAGGATGAAGCAGATAGAGGATGCACCCAAAGAGAAATCCAGGGCACTTGCAGTTTTCCATGACGATGAAGGATATGATTGGAGTGATGTTTTGCCTGAGGAAGACTCAGTTGGTTATGCTTTCACAACAGCAAAGATTGTTCCATTTAAAGATAAAAAACCTGAAGAAGTGAAGTATGTGAACAGGAAAGAAACAGCTCGAGTCATGAAAAGCAAAATTTATCGTACCTGGATGGAAGCAAAGAAAGCAAGGCGATGGGATCCTGATAGAGAATGTTATCTTGATCCTAATGGGAATATAGCTGTGGATCCAGATACCGTTGATATTGAAGTTCTCACTAAACAACTTACTGATGAAGAAGAAGCCAGACAGAGAGAATGGTGGGGAGGAGGAGAATCTGATGAGAAAGAGAAAGTGACAGCAAAAGAACCGCAGCCAAAGAAAGTGGATGATGGAATTATTGATACATCACAGGATTTCACCGCTGAAAACCTGACAAAGATGGCTAACAAAGTTCTAGCTGCAAAAGAACTAGAGGTAGTTTCTGGTTCTAGAACTGAGTCCAAAAACAAGGTCAGTTCAAACAATACACATGAGTCAGGTAAGAATGGTAAATCTGAGAACAACTGCAAAAATTGCATGAAAGAGTGCAAAGTTTGTAGTACAAATACTTACCTCAGTGGTAAGAAAGTTGAAGATCTGACTAGTAGAGTCAGAAGTGTTGAAGATCAGATCTTAAACCGTGATAAGTTGTTAAAAGCTTCAAACGACAAATTAAAAGACTTAACTGAGAAGATTGAAAATGATAAAATTGACGTAGAAAGAATTAAGAAAGAAAATGAAAAATTGATTCTTGAAAATCGTCAAATCTCAGAAAATTTTGAGAAGCTTAAACGAACGGTTAAAGATTCTGATGAAAGAAATGGTAAGACGGACAAAGAAAATCTTCAGCTGACCGGTGTTCTTAGAGTGAAAGAGGAGTTAATCAACAAACAGTTGGACGAAATTGCTAAGTTGAAACTTCAATTCCAAGAAGCTAAAATTGAAAATGAACGCATCAATCTAAAATTAACCAGTTATAACTCCGCAAGCTTTGTTTTACAACACATTGTTCCCAAACCCATCGGGAAAAACATAGCAGGCGAAGATGTTTACTCGGATGGAGCTGGGGTTGGGTTTCATCAGGTTCCACCACCAGTTTTAAACAATTATTCAAAGAAAAAGTCCGGGTTGGTTAATGATGAAGATGAAACAAATGAAATAAAACTTTCAGAGTCAATTGATGTGACGTTTTCTTCATCATCATCTGATGATAGTGTTCAAACTGATATTGTTAAAAGCATGGCTGAAAGTGTTTTGAAGTCTGATAATGATTCAGCTGATGATGATGAGTGTTTTCTGGACAAATACATTCCGAAACCAAAATCCAAAAACAACTTAAATGAAGAATCTATTCTTGTCATGTACAAGATGTCGGGATCGGATAAGTTGTATTCGGATTCTGATTTTCCACTGGAGAATGTTAATGTTGCTAAATTGACAAAAGTGTTCAAATTGATTGAAATTGATCTGTCTGAAGTAAAAAGTTTAAATCAGACAAAGAGGCAAATGAATTTTGAAAAAGATAAAGCTTACTACAAGAAACCTGTTGTTCCACCACGTTTTTATAACAACAATCGAAACAGATGGTCGGGTGGTTATCAGGGTGGTAAGAATTATCAGAAAAAGAATGTTCAAAACAAGAAGTTTGCTGAGAAAAAGGTGTTTGTGACAAGTTCAAGTTCACTTTCTGATGAAGAATCTAAGATTTTTTCAAAAACAAATCAAGAATTCTTTGAGAAGAGGGCCTCACAACCTCAGACTGAAGGCACAAGTCGGGTAGTTGTTACTCGAACATGCTTCAAGTGCAACAAAGTTGGACACATTGCACGAAAGTGCACCAATTTTAAGCCTAAGTCTGAAGTTGCTGAGAGTTCGAAAAAGAAGGTTGATGCAAAAGGCAAAGCTCCAATGGTTGTTGAGAAAATTTTGAAAAATGAGAACACAAAAGTCAAAATTGAACCTGTAAAGAAGTTGGAAACTAAAAATAACAATTTTTACAAACGGGTTGCTTCATCTCAACAAACATGGAAGCCAAAAGGTTCTCCAAAACCAAAGGTTTCAGAGTCAGAAAAACAATCGTCTTCTACCACTCCGGCAAAGATGGATGTTCCTTTGGATTATTATGAAAAATTGGAGAAACAATCTTCTATTCCACCAGAGAAGAAGAATGTTCAAAAGAAAGATCAACCAACCGGTCAACCTAAGAAAGATGAGTTTTTCTTATACAATTAGGTTGAGATTGGATCTGAAGATAGATTGATGATGAATGATAAAAATTTTCCGCCACTTTAAATTTCAAAATCTCACATAAATGTCAAGTTACCCGATTCAAAAGAGGCTTGGGTGGCATCTAAAACTCACTAAATGTTTTTGAAATGTGCAGGAGCTTCCAAGATCCGTTTCATGATGGATTATGGATAGTGGAGCTTCTCGGCACATGACGGGGAAAAAGACCCTATTGTATGATGTTAGAGGGTTTAATGGAGGTTATGTAGGATTTGCGGGAAATCAAGGTGGTCGAATAGTAGGAGAAGGAACTTTATCAAATGGGATTGTTACGTTTGAAAGAGTTAATTACATTGCTGAGCTTGAGAATGATCTTCTGAGTATTTCTCAGATTTGTGATAGGATGTATACAACACATTTTACAGACAAAGAGTGTTTGATCTTGAAACCAGGATTTGTTATCCCTGAAGAATGGATTATCATGAGAGCACCAAGAGTTGATGATCTGTACGTGTTGGATATGAGCGTAGCAATTACAACCATGGGTCAGGCTCATTGTTTTATGTCAAGAGCAACAGAAAAAGAATCTCGATTGTGGCACCGAAAAATGGGTCATATTCACCTGAGAAAAATGAATCACTTGGTACATAATGATTTAGTAACTGGTGTTCATTTGAAAGGTTTTCATCTTGAGGGGGAGTGCATTAGCTGCGTCAAAGGGAAGCAAAAGAAGAATTCTCACCCCAGGAAGAAAGAAAACTCTATCTCGAGACCTTTAGAGAGACTCCACATGGATCTGTTTGGTCCAGTAAACGTCAAAAGCATTACTGGGGATCTCTATTGTCTAGTAGTTACAGATGATTACTCGAGGTTTTCATGGGTTTAATTTTTGCAATCAAAAGACCAAACATTTGGGAGTTTAATCTCGTTGATCAAAAAGCTTGAAAACTTGTACCAAACTCGTGTTCGAAGAATAAGAAGTGATAACGGCACAGAGTTCAAAAGTAGCAAAATGGAAGTGTTTTGTGATGAAAAAGGTATATTGCATGAGTTTAGCGCTCCTTATACTCCACAGCAGAATGGAGTAGCTGAAAGAAAGAACAGGACGCTAATTGAAACGGCCAGGACGATGCTTGCTGATTCTAAACTACCAGTCAATTTTTGGGCAGAAGCAGTGTCAGCCGCATGCTATACACTCAACCGGGTTCTCACAGTGAAGAAATTCAACAAGACATGTTTCAAGCTGATCAATAACCGCAAACCGAACCTGAAGTATTTAGAACCGTTTGGGGCTCCCTGCACGGTTCTAGAGCCTTTTGGTAAATTTGGTCCTGACGTGTGCGTATATATACATAATTTTGCAATGAATTTACACACGATTTGGTTTTAAATTTATAAAAGTGATTATTACTTCTACATCAAAACACACACGAAAGAGGCAAGTGTACCCCGTCATATATGTAGTAAAGTATCGGTAAGAACCAAGTATCGATCCAAGGAAATGGGCGGAGAATTAATACTAGACCTTTGTCACTAAACTACCGGTAAAAACATAAGTTTTGTTTGATTTTAATTAACTAAAGTAAGCGTAAACGAATACATAATAAAAACATAATAAATAGTAGATAAAAAGCCTTGCTTAATACACAACCACAGCATGTCAACTAAGTCGGTTTTGGCACTAGAAGCATTCGATCAATTTTCCAATTTAAGACAATTAGTATCCCTTTCGGGAATCCTAACATGACAATCATTCGGAAAGCTAAAACGACAAAAACACTTTAACCACCTAAAATTGTTCTTTAACGTGCAATTGATAAATGTCTATGAAAATCTCTTAAAAATAAGTTAGTCATCCGTTAGGAGTTTTCTAACCGCACTTAAACAAGGAAAGCGACACCGATAAACACAATGCAACCACCAACTGTCAAGCATAAACTAGATTAAATCACAACCGAGTTCATTTTACAAATCTTGCACAATAATTCACCAAGATAGCAATTTTGGCCTAAACTACTAACTAAGCTAACAAATCCTGGCAAGAATTTATAACGACACCATCTAACCCGTTAAGGTCCTTACGTGACGGCAAGCTCTCTTGATTAACAATAATTACATTTTATTAAATCACTAATCATTTCTAATATCATGATGCATACATTTAAACAAAGCTAAACTAGTTAACAAAGTTCAAAGTTTACTAATACAAGATTAATTAAGCTTCATTTTTCAACTATCTTAACTAACCAAGCATCAATCATCCAACATAATTACTTATAATCAAGAATTCAATATCAATAACAAGGTTGCAAACTAATCATCAAAGATAATCATAGAAAATACTTCAACTGTCATTACAAACAAAGCTTAACACACTAATGGCTATAATTTAGCAAGGGATTGTTGTGTTTTTGCCCAAAGGCTACAATAATACATAAACAATAATCTAAGTACTTGAAAGATTAACAAAAGCATGGAAAGATTAGAAAACCAAACCATAAACAAGCACTAGACTAAGGATCCGGATAGTAATCGAGCTAAACGAGACAATGTGGCTTGAATCCGGGTGAAAGCAGAAGCCTCCGGAGCCTGATAATCGCCTGAATTGCTCTCCAAAATTCCAGAATGTCGAACAGAATGTTTCTATTCTGTTTTTATATTTTTTCGAAGTCGCACGGTCGTTCTTCATATGGCACGACCGTGCACTTTAAGCAATTATTGGGGATGGGTCACCATGCTGCATACGTCATCAGATCTTTGACCAGATTCGAAATCGCACGACCGTTCTTCATATAGAACGGTCGTTCATCACCGGGACTCTGTTGCACGAGTTGTTGCACTGGTGGTGCAGTTCCGAGAGTTTGGCTGATCTTCGGAGTCGCACGGTCGTTCTTTGGATGGCACGTCCATGCGTCACCGGTCTGGCCTTGTTTGCCTTGCACGCCTAGTCGCACTGCTCGTTCATTGCCGGGCTAATCAACAACTGTCGGAGATGCACGGTCGTGCATCAGGTCGCACGACCGTTCCACAGGCCCAGGTCAGTTTCCTTAACAGAATGTCCGCAGCTTCGTCGTTTTGTCCGGAAAGTCCTCGTTTTCGCTATCATCTTGTCTGGTATGCTGTTTTAGGCCTGTAAACAAAAGTGTAGATAATTAAGTATCCGAATGACAGTTTTACGGCCGAAAACACATAAAATAGGGGTAAAACGGGGGACTAAAATATGTGTAAATTAACGAATATCAAATCTCCCCACACTTGAACCTTGCTTGTCCTCAAGCAAGCTGAACTAAAAAGCAATAAAAGACAAACAAACAAGAACGAAAATTTACACACTATTTTATTGAAAACTACTATAAACGGTTAGCCGGTTTGTCGAAAGACAACATCAAAAGACTTAAACCCAACAAGCATATGCAATTATAAAGCGACAACCAAAAAGCCGTGACTTCACATTTAATTGACTCACATGTTAATCTTCACACGACTCACAATGTTCACACACACTCGGTTTTATTTATGAAACATACATAAAATGTGTATGTGTAAACACTCAATGCCTAGTCAATGAAATGTGCAATATTATAAGCTTGTCATAAGATCTCGTCTCCACCAACTAACATGCGAACAAGTATAAATCAAGAGGTCTTTACGGGTTGTAACATTAGGCTAGGGCGAAGGGTATGGAAGTGGACATATAAAGTGGCGAAAACGGTTAAAACTCGGTAGTAGCGTTTAACTAGCAACAAACTATACAACTATACATACAAACGCCTTAAAAAGGCGACTAAAGCGCAATCGAGCTTATCAACAAAATTTCAACATTTAAGCATTCAAAATTGCTCGATTTCTATCAACTTCACCCTATATTTTTTTTTTGCAAACTAAATTATACAATGAAACATAAACAATAACAAGCGCTAGTTAAACGATTATTTTTTTTGACCGAGTTTCAACACTAAAAAGGTTTAAAAACATAAAAAAGGCTAAATTTGGCTAAGTGGGCGATAATGTGGGTAAACAAAGGTAAACGGGAAGGCTCGACATGGTTAATCCTAAAGGGTAATATAAGGTGAACGGGAAGCACAACACAAAGAACAAGTACACAACAAAGGGGTAATCTAAGTGCCTCTATCACTTTTACACAAATCCGCACGTTCATGGTCTTAACAAGCATACTAGTGACAAGTTCTAAATTACACATAACATCCGGCTCACTCATATATCCGAAATGAACAAATATATAACAATCAAGGCTCAAATATGCTCACGTAACGGAAGGAATGGGTAAAAGTGTGAAAACTATCATGTAAGTCTTTCTTTGTTTGTCACGCTTTCCGGTTTCCTTTTTCAAAAATATTTTGCTTGTCGAGTTTTTATCAAGTCCGAAGCTTTCTAAAACACAACCAACCGGTTTATTTACTAAAATATATACAAAATACAAGTATTTTTGAATGATTTTTCTGATTTTCTGATTTTTTTATATGTAGATATAAGAGGACAAACAAAGTTAACAAAGTTAACCCCCTCCCCACACTTGAACTTCGCATTGTCCCCAATGCGAGACCCGAAATATAGAGAAAGGGATAAAAAATACTCCCCTCAAGATGATGTGGATGCCACGAGACTTCCGAAGCTGTGTCTGGTACGTGCTCCGGTCCAAGATCCGATAGCTAAAACCTGCCAGTATGTCACATGTGCACCCAAAACATAACAGAAACAGAAAAATCACAAAACAACCATAATATACATAAATACTAAAATCCAAACAAAACATAAAGGAAATTGTCTGAAATACATAACCAGGGTGTTTGAAATAATAGTCAAAATAAACACCCAAAACAAAGTACTGAAATAAAGAAAACAACCACCAACTGCTATCACCACCGCCAACTACTCATCTCCATCATCATCGTCTCCCGTATAGGACGGGCCGGCATCGCCATGACCAGGGGGGTTCCACGGTGGGAACTCCGGGGGATGCTGAAAATAGTTGGGATATGCGTGATGCATCTCCCCGAAAAGATATGAGAATCCCGCACTGACCCCCTGATATAAAGTATCCTGGCTCTGCCGAAGCTGGTCATGTGTGGCTCGAAGCTGAGCCTGACTGGCTCGAATCTCGTCCTGGCTCGTCCTAATCTGATCAATGTAAGTACCATGTTGCTCCTGCGTGACTCGCATATCCTGGAACTGCTGGTAGAACTCGGGCCACTACTGATGCTCATGGAATGCATGGTGCGGCGGCGAGTGTGGTGGTGTCTGTGGCTGGTGCTGGTGCTGCTCTCCCATCTCAACATCCTCATCTTCCCCCTCAGCTGGAGGCAACGGGTCCCAGACCTCGTTGTTCAACCCCCTCAACCTATCCCCATAAGGTAACTCAACAATTACCCCCATGGCCTTCAGAGACCGGATATCAACAAAAACCCCCTCGGTAATAAGAGTGAGACTCTGGACCACCTCCTCAGTCATCAAGCGCTCGTTGTATGCTATCTCGGTCACATACTGACCGCCATGTATCTCACTGTTGGGGGTCCGCCCCGAACTTTTCACAAAGTACTCAGCCATGCGTGCGGCTAGGTTGATTGGTGCTTTGTCAACCAACGCATATAAGAAGATCAAATCAGGTGTTGGACAGTTACCGAGACTGTCCATGCGACCGCATATCGTATGGCTAAACACATGGTGCATCACTCGCACCAAGGGGTCTCGCAATCTAGAAGCTTTCGACATCCTCGGGTTGTAGGGGCCCCCAACTGCATTTGCTGCCCAAAACGCATCTCTCTCTGCATCAGAAGGGAAGGTGAACTGATTAGTGAAGACATCGGGATCATCCATGTCATCCCTTGTATAGATCCCGAGCCTCCTTCCCAAACGACCAACCGACCACGTATGCCATTGCCCACATAATCTGAAAGTTACACGATTCTTGTAACGAAATTTGGGTCTCCGATTAGCGGTCGGCTTTTCATAGGCATAAGATGCAAAGAACTCTATAGTCAGCTCCCGGTAAACGGGTCGGTTGACACCGACCAGATTGGAAAGTGGGATACTCATCATTTCATCAAGTCGGTCATATTGATTGAGTTCCCGCATGACTTCCCAATCCAACCATCGGGGGACTCCGAACTGTCCCCGCCTTTCCCATAATGCGTCTCGTTTCGGGATGCACAAAGCCTCTTTCTCAATGTTGGGGTCAAACTGAAGGAAAGGGTGATCCATCTGTATGAGGAAAAACGTTAGAAAGATGGAAACAGGAGAAACTTGAATTGAAAACAGCCGAGCAGCCAATTATGAAGAAACTGTCAAACTGATCTGGGCATAAGGCACGGTCGTTCTTCGAGACGTACGGTCGTGCGTCTCCGAGAACTAACAGACCAAGCCCAAATATGTCGAAACTGCACGGCGTGCAACCAACGGCACCACCGTGCAACACCGACCAACAACCAACTATCGTGAATCAATCGGCGACGCACGACCGTTCCATACGAGGAACGTCCGTGCGACTTCGTTTTCTGCAAATTCTGACCCAGGCTCTAAGTTAGCCCGATTTTTCACAAATCAACAAATTTTCACATAAACAGGGGTCAGAAAATGCACCAGATGTTCACGATACTTCGATTCAACAAGGGTTAGGGTTTCGTTTGTGTTTATGAAGAGAACCCTAATAAATCCCTTGAAGAATCGGAGGAAATGTAATCTAGAAAGCAAAGAAACAAGAAATCTACAACTAGGAACGTACCGTGCGAAGAAGGGTGTGAGATCGTGCGAAAAACCGTGCGATTTGATGAAGTATCGCTCTGGAACGGCCTGCAACGACTAGGGTTTCGCGAGTTATGAATGGGGGCTGCAGATGAGGGTATTTATAGTGCCAAAAGACAAAACTGCCCTCAGCCTGACGCACGGTCGTTCTCCGTGTGGCACGGTCGTGCGTCACCGACATCTCCCAAACCCTAGCAACTTTTCTCGGAAATGCACCGGGGGTGCGATCAAACGTGCCGGCCCTTGGAAACGCACGGTCGTGCGACCCGAGGAACGGTCGTGCATCAGGTGCAGATCAGAATTTTTCCGCAGAAGCTATTTCCAGCAACCGTTTCGGCTGTTTTTCGCCGTTTTTTCAACACGCCAACTGTTCTAACAATATTGCAATACAGAACCTTCGCCCGGCACGCAAGAAACTTAAACAAACTAACGTAAACTACCTAACTAACTAAAATTACGCTAAAACTAAAAAAATACAAAAATGGACTATTTTACCCTTATAGCGCCAAAGACGCTCCTGCTACATTTTTGTCGGCGAGTCAGTAGCGTAGACTCATGCTAAATTTTTGTCGACGAGTCGATAGCAAGACTCAAAGCTAAAACTAGAAAAATTACCAAAAAGACTAAACTACCCCTAAAGCGCAAAATACGCTCTTGCTACATTTTTGATCCACGAGTCAGTAGCGTAGACTCTCTCCTCCCCACACTTATGATGTGTGCGGGGTTTGGAGTTCAATTACCTCCACCGCCGACTCTATCGGCCCGGCAACGTACAACTTCAACCGGTGACCATTTACCTTGAATGTAACGCCATCCGCGTTCTCTACTGCAACAGTACCATACGGAAATACTTCCTTAACCGTGTATGGTCCTGTCCAGCGTGAATGAAGCTTCCCAGGAAATAAGAGCAGCCTTGAATTGTACAGAAGAACAAGATCACCCGCTTGGAATTCTTTATGGTCCTTCAAGCGTTTGTCGTGAAGTTTCTTCGTGCGCTCTTTGTAGAGTATGGAGCTTTCATAGGCTTGTTGCCGCAATTCTTCCAATTCATGAATTTGGAGAAACCGGGCTTCACCTCCGGTTTTAAGGTCCAAATTCGCGGTTTT
This sequence comes from Helianthus tuberosus, assembly GCA_030545235.1. Lineage (NCBI taxonomy): Eukaryota > Viridiplantae > Streptophyta > Magnoliopsida > Asterales > Asteraceae > Helianthus > Helianthus tuberosus. The sequence goes on along the minus strand of JARYGA010038175.1, from coordinate 19,284 downwards.
CAGAGCCCACATAGCCTTGTGCTCCAACTCCTCCGGTAAATGGCATGCCTTTCCGTATACCAACCTAAAGGGGGTGGTCCCTATAGGGGTCTTATAAGCTGTACGGAATGCCCACAATGCATCCTCAAGTTTGTCCGACCACTCCTTGCGGTTAGCTCCAACAGACCTCTCAAGGATGCGCTTAAGCCCACGGTTCGTGACTTCCACCTGCCCGCTTGTCTGCGGATGATAGGGCGTGGACAAACGGTGATGCACATCGTATCGGGACAAAGCCTTTTCAAGCTGTGTATTACAAAAATGAGTCCCTCGGTCACTAATGAGCGCTTTTGGAGCGCCAAATCGGGCGAACAAACTCTTAAGAAACCTCACAACTACTCTGGCGTCGTTAGTGGGTAAGGCTTGCGCCTCCGCCCACTTTGATACATAGTCAACAGCCACGAGTATGTACTTGTTTCCACGTGAGGGGGGGGGGGGAATGGTCCCATGAAGTCCATCCCCCAAACATTAAAGACTTCACATACCTGTATCCAGTTCTGGGGCATTTCGTCGCGTGCCGATATGTTCGTCGCCCTCTGACAAGCATCGCACGCTTTCACCCAACTCTGCGCGTCACGGAAAATGGTCGGCCAGTAAAACCCGGAATCCAACACCTTCTTCGCAGTGAAGTTGGCTCCGTGGTGGCCTCCGGTAGGTCCCTCATGACACTGGCGCAGAATGTCGGTCGCCTCAGTCCCCGATACACATCTTCTGATCACCTGATCAGCACCCACTTTGAACAAGAAAGGGTCGTCCCATATGTAGTGCTTTAGATCTGAAAAGAATTTCCTCTTTTGCTGATGAGTCAACCCTTTAATCAGAATTCTACAAGCAAGGTAGTTCGCAAAGTCAGCGAACCATGGCGACTCATCGCATATCTCAACACCCATCAAAGACTCGTGCGGGAAATTGTCATTGATTGAATCCCAACGCGAATCCTCGATGTCTCCGTGCTCTAACCGAGACAGATGGTCGGCCGCTACATTCAAAGCACCCTTTTTATCTTGTATTTCAATATCAAACTCTTGCAGCAACAGGATCCATCTGATTAGACGCGGTTTAGCGTCCTGTTTGCTGAAGAGGTATCTAATGGCTGCGTGATTAGTGTATACAACGGTTTTCGAAAGCACTAAATACGATCTAAATTTATCAAATGCGAAAACGACTTCCAAGAGCTCTTTTTCAGTCGTGGTGTAATGCTCTTGAGCGTCGTGAAGAGTTTTGCTCGCATAATAGATCGGATGGAAGTGCTTTTCCTTCTTTTGACCCAGAACGGCCCCTATAGCGTAATCACTCGCGTCGCACATGATATCAAACGGCAAACTCCAGTCCGGTGCGACTAAAATAGGGGCCTCAATCAACTTTTGCTTGAGAAGGTCAAAAACCCTCAAGCAATCATCTCCAAACACGAACGGAGCATCTTTCTCTAACAAACGAGTCATGGGTCTGGCCATTTTTGAAAAATCTTTGATGAATCGCCGATAGAACCCGGCATGACCGAGAAAGCTCCGTATAGCTCTAACAGAGGTGGGGGGCGGAAGTCGTGATATAACGTCGACTTTAGCTGGATCGACTTCCATGCCCGCGTGAGAAATTTTGTGTCCCAAAACTATGCCCTCCTTCACCATGAAGTGGCATTTCTCCCAGTTCAGGACCAGATTTGTCTCCTCACACCTCTTAAGCATCTTTTTTAAATTTTCTAGACATTGATCAAAGGAGTCCCCAAAAACCGAAAAGTCGTCCATGAAAACCTCCATGGAATCCTCGATCATGTCATGGAAAATATCAACCATACATCGCTGGAAAGTGGCCGGCGCAGGACTGACCCAAACAGAGTCAAGTGTCTAGAAAATTTTGCAATGAATTTACAAAAGTGATTATTACTTCTACATCAAAACCTCCATGCGATCATGAAAACCTCCATGCGTATATATACATAATTTTGTATATATTACTTCTACATCACTAAATTTATGTATATAAATTTATGTATATATACGCATGAATTATGTATATTACTAAATTTGGTGACAAAGGTCCTCCATGCGATCATGTCATGGAAAATATCAACCATACACTTGCCTCGATCCTCGTCCATGAAAACCTCCATGCGTATATATACATTATTTTGCAATGAATTTACACACGATTTGGTTTTAAATTTATAAAAGTGATTATTACTTCTACATCAAAACACACACGAAAGAGGCAAGTGTACCCCGTCATATATGTAGTAAAGTATCGGTAAGAACCAAGTATCGATCCAAGGAAATGGGCGGAGAATTAATACTAGACCTTTGTCACTAAACTACCGGTAAAAACATAAGTTTTGTTTGATTTTAATTAACTAAAGTAAGCGTAAACGAATACATAATAAAAACATAATAAATAGTAGATAAAAAGCCTTGCTTAATACACAACCACAGCATGTCAACTAAGTCGGTTTTGGCACTAGAAGCATTCGATCAATTTTCCAATTTAAGACAATTAGTATCCCTTTCGGGAATCCTAACATGACAATCATTCGGAAAGCTAAAACGATAAACACACTTTAACCACCTAAAATTGTTCTTTAACGTGCAATTGATAAATGTCTATGAAAATCTCTTAAAAATAAGTTAGTCATCCGTTAGGAGTTTTCTAACCGCACTTAAACAAGGAAAGCGACACCGATAAACACAATGCAACCACCAACTGTCAAGCATAAACTAGATTAAATCACAACCGAGTTCATTTTACAAATCTTGCACAATAATTCACCAAGTTAGCAATTTTGGCCTAAACTACTAACTAAGCTAACAAATCCTGGCAAGAATTTATAACGACACCATCTAACCCGTTAAGGTCCTTACGTGACGGCAAGCTCTCTTGATTAACAATAATTACATTTTATTAAATCACTAATCATTTCTAATATCATGATGCATACATTTAAACAAAGCTAAACTAGTTAACAAAGTTCAAAGTTTACTAATACAAGATTAATTAAGCTTCATTTTTCAACTATCTTAACTAACCAAGCATCAATCATCCAACATAATTACTTATAATCAAGAATTCAATATCAATAACAAGGTTGCAAACTAATCATCAAAGATAATCATAGAAAATACTTCAACTGTCATTACAAACAAAGCTTAACACACTAATGGCTATAATTTAGCAAGGGATTGTTGTGTTTTTGCCCAAAGGCTACAATAATACATAAACAATAATCTAAGTACTTGAAAGATTAACAAAATCATGGAAAGATTAGAAAACCAAACCATAAACAAGCACTAGACTAAGGATCCGGATAGTAATCGAGCTAAACGAGACAATGTGGCTTGAATCCGGGTGAAAGCAGAAGCCTCCGAAGCCTGATAATCGCCTGAATTGCTCTCCAAAATTCCAGAATGTCGAACAGAATGTTTCTGTTCTGTTTTTATATTTTTTCGAAGTCGCACGGTCGTTCTTCATATGGCACGACCGTGCACTTTAAGCAATTATTGGGGATGGGTCACCATGCTGCATACGTCATCAGATCTTTGACCAGATTCGAAATCGCACGACCGTTCTTCATATAGAACGGTCGTTCATCACCGGGACTCTGTTGCACGAGTTGTTGCACTGGTGGTGCAGTTCCGAGAGTTTGGCTGATCTTCGGAGTCGCACGGTCGTTCTTCGGATGGCACGTCCGTGCGTCACCGGTCTGGCCTTGTTTGCCTTGCACGCCTAGTCGCACTGCTCGTTCATTGCCGGGCTAATCAACAACTGTCGGAGATGCACGGTCGTGCATCAGGTCGCACGACCGTTCCACAGGCCCAGGTTAGTTTCCTTAACAGAATGTCCGCAGCTTCGTCGTTTTGTCCGGAAAGTCCTCGTTTTCGCTATCATCTTGTCAGGTATGCTATTTTAGGCCTGTAAACAAAAGTGTAGATAATTAAGTATCCGAATGACAGTTTTACGGCCGAAAACGCATAAAATAGGGGTAAAACGGGGACTAAAATATGTGTAAATTAACGAATATCAGGTCCAAAGAGCATCGAAGGAATTTTCGTGGGTTACTCAAGTCCATTGAAATGAGTCTTTGTTCCAAGCTTAAAGCGGATCATCGAAGCACACAATGTTGAGTGTCAAGGTTACACAATGCCACCACAGAATCCACAAAGACAAGGTCTACTTGCTAGATAAAGCGCTGTATGGTTTACACCAGGCCCCGAGAGCTTGGTTCGAGACATTGTCTCAACACCTGCTAGCCAACAGCTTCATCCGTGGAAAAGTGGATGCCACTCCCTTCACCAAAGAGGTCGACGGACATCTTCTGATCGTTCAGATATACGTGGACGACATCATATTTGGGTCAACAAATGAACAACTCTGCAAAGATTTTGAAAAAGTTATGAAGCAGAAATTTGAAATGTCATCGATGGGTGAGATGAAATTCTTCTTGGGACTTCAGGTTGATCAACTGCCTAAGGGAATTTTCATACATCAAACGAAGTACGTTCATGATATCTTGGAGAAATTCGGGATGTCAGGTTCTACTCCAGCTTCCACCCCATTAGCGACGAACCATGGGATAAACCCTGATCTCACCGGAGATAAGGTAGATGAAACATTGTATCGTTCCATGATCGGATCGCTGATGTACTTGATAGCTTCAAGACCCGATATCATGTACCCAACGTGCCTCGCAGCAAGATTTCAATCTAACCCGAGAGCTTCGCACATGGTGATTGTGAAAAGGATATTACGCTACCTGAAAGGAACTCCATCATTGGGGTTGTGGTATCCAAGAAAAGGCGATTTCACGCTCGAAGGGTATTCCGATTCTGATTTCGGATGCTGCAAAGTTAACGCTAAATCAACAACAGCGGGGTGTCAGTTCTTCGGACCACGCTTGGTCACCTGGTAGTTTAAGAAGCAGACCTCTGTGGCTCTATCCACATGTGAAGCCGAGTATGTATCTGCTAGCAGTTGCTGCTCTCAGATCTTGTGGATCCAACAACAGATGGGCGACTACGGTTTGCAATTTCTTAACACCCCTATCTTTGTTGATAATGAGGCAGCGATAAACATTACTAAAAATCCAGTTCATCACGCTAAAACTAAACACATAGAAATTCGTCATCACTTCATCCGAGATTGTTTCGAGAAGAAGTTGATACGAATTGAGAAAATCCACACTGACGAACAAAAAGCTGATTTACATACCAAAGCATTTGACAAAACACGTTTTAAATATCTTTTAAAACTGAATGGTATGATGCTTTTATCGGTGTCGGATGGAATAATTAGCGTTGATGAAGGTACTGTTGTAGAGGACGATGAGAAACAATCTGCAATGGTTTGTCGATTTTTTACTTGTTTTGGTTTTTAGGGGGAGTATAGGGTAATATTTTCAGAAAATACAAAACAGTAAAAATTTCAAAAATCCAAAATCATGAGATATTTTTTAAAATACAAAAACAATAGAAAACTAGAAAAGAGCTTGTGTAAAAAGGGAAAATGATAGTACATCGGCTTGACAGTTATGGTACGCTAAAGATTGTAAAGTCTAAAAGTCTTAAACAGTCTCGCTGATGATGTGCCGATAGGTTTTTACACATTTAGTAGGTTTGTTTGGGATATAAACCTAAATCTTTACTTACTTATTTTGTGGGGAACACTACTTGGATATATAGGTAACCCCTGAAATCTTGTTTGAAAGATCCCTCTTTCTGAGATACTAGGTCTTTATACTCAGTAATATCTGGGGTATTATCCCGGGACTTCTGATTTTGCGGAAGCAATGACCCAGTCCCCGGAGAATACTTTACTGTTTGCTTGAAATATAGCGCCGCCCTCAGCATAAAAAATGATGAAACATTGAAAAAATACGTAAATCATGTGCTGTTGTAAAAAAAAAGTCCTCTAAAGGGGACCCACTAAAGTCGAACCGTCATCTCTCTGCTGAACGGAAGTTCTGACCTGAGCTCTCACGGTCTCGCAATTTAACCCTTTACATATATCATCTGTGGTATACTCACCTGTAAGACTGAATATTGGGATCTGTATACGGGAGTATATTCAAGAGGTGGGACACATGAATAAGTTTAAGTCTTAAAACACTAAATCCATTTCCTGGACAGATTGAAATGTGTGTGAAAATTTAAGTGGATCAGTATATCGACAATCTAAGTGAATTGTTTAATTCTGAGTATGAAATTAAAGCTTAACGGTACTTGTGACTTGTCGAATAGCTGATATGATTCTCTAACATGCTCACCAAAAATATGTTTGTATATAGTTTACTTTCATTGCATTCTATTTCTGCATTTTATTTCTGTATTTCATTTCTAGTTTAGAAACTTTATTAAAAATACAAAAAGATTTTATTTCTGCTTTATTTTCTGACAAACCAGAGTAGAAAGTTGATTGTCAGATTCTCAAATTTGAAGCAGATGCAGGAAGTTTCTGGACTGGAGGATGAGGAGAGCTTATCTTGGTAAAATCTGATTGTTGAAAAGTCAAAAACAAGTTCATTAATTTGAAACTTGTAAATTTCAGAAAATTTGTTTGAAAAAGTTGAACAAATGTCAGTGTGAATTGTCTCAGGTCAACCAAGGTCATTAAGTTGGACTTGGTAGACAAATTGAGTAACCAGGGTCATTTATTTGGACCTGAATACTTAAGTGGATTTCTATACACTGATTAGACTATCAATTGAGATTTAATGGTAAGTTTTGAATTGAAACTATTATTGTCATATATCTTATATTTAGGTAGAGATTGTGCAGGAAACAGGTGTCAATATCCCCCTGGCAAAAAAAAAAAATGTCAAAGATTGAACCAGAATTCAAGTCCCAGCTTATCGAAAGGAGGAATCTGCGAAAGGGGGAGTCAAGATTCTGGATCAACATTCAAAGGGGAAATTGTGGATTAAAGTTTGAAGATAAAGATTGAAGGAGGTTTTTAAAATGTCAAAACAATTTGGAGCAAGAGAGCGATCAATCAAGACTAAAGACTGAAGACAGGATGCTAAAGACTTCGTCAACATCCAAGGGAGAGTCTGTTGGTGCACTGATGTCTGTTAACTTCGTCTTTATTAAGTCTTGTATTGTATCTAATAGATCAGGGCTCGAAAAACAAGAAAACAGTATTTTGAGGTAATTCCGCATGAAATGAACATATGTTATTTCAAACGGAATTAAGGTTACAAGCGAAATTAGTAATTCCGTACGGAATTAACTAATTTCGCATGAACTCATAATTTCGCTTGAGTTGTTTTCATGCGGAATTAAGACGCCTATAAATACTGATATTGTCTGATCATTTGGAACGGAATTAGCAGTGTGTGTTTGAGAGCTGAGGTGCTGCCGAATTGTAATCAGATCTGTAAAAGCTCAGGAAATCAGTAATAGATAAAGATTAGAAAGGAACAAGCTGTTTTACGTCATTTACATTGATTCCGCCTTTGTATTTGATGATGGACTACTCAGATTGACTCGTTAGGGTCACACAACGATCCAACACTGCCTTTCGAACCCTCAAGCATAAGCTCTGCTATGCTCCTGTTCTCACATTGCCTGACGGAAACAATGATTTCATTGTCTATTGTGATGCTTCCAACCTTGGTATTGGTTGTGTACTTATGCAGCGGGACAAGGTTATAGCGTACGCATCTCGTCAGCTCAAAATCCACGAGTAGAACTATACAACCCATGATCTCGAGCTAGGCGCAGTTGTTTTTGCGTTAAAGATTTGGCGACACTACCTGTATGGTACCAAGTGTAAGATCTTCACCGATCATAGGAGCCTACGACATATCTTTAATCAGAAGGAACTTAATATGCGTCGACGCCGATGGGTAGTGTCACACCCCGACCACGTAAAACAACAAAGCGTGGTGGAAACGTCGGGGGGGTGTTGTAACAGAATTATCGTTTCATAACCATGGATACAAAAAGTGTTTCGTTTTATTGATAATATTAAACATTAACATTGTTTTAACACAAAACAAACAAGTTTTATATCGTCTATCATAGATATTATGTCACTAAGGCCTCGTCCAGATCCTATGTGACGCATGCATCCTAGAACGTCAATCAAGCAACAATACCTGAAACATATGTAAAAACAAAGTCAGCAAAGAAATGCTGGCGAGTACATAGGTTTTATAAGAGTATCGGAATCATGGTTTGTTTTCATATATTGTGATACCTCGAAAACCTTGTTTTTAAAAAGTGTATAATATTGCAACATGATTAACCAACTCAAATCAAGATGGTTATAATTTATAAAATTTCGTAGCCATGATTCTTAACCCAAAAGCTTTTTTGTTTTTAGAAAACTAGCTTGTAAAACATCTCGTATATTCTCGTTAATAAGACTCGTATATTATTTCGAAAACATCGTTGAGTGACATCGTTTCAATATCGTTAACCTAAGTGAACTAAATAACGCCACGGTATGTAATATGTTGAAAACACTTATATATAAGAAGTACCAACGGCGTATCTACCATGTTTTCACCACATTACACCCGTCCCGTTATCTAAACACCTGCCCAGAAGCCAATCGTTTACCCAAATCGTTTAACATCGTTTCCAAATCGTTCCCAAATCGTTTACTCGTTTAGATCGTTTAAATCGTCCTCATTTTAATTGTGAAAACTTATATATGGTCGTCTCGTTAATAACATTCAAACCTTTGTGACTCGTTCATCGTTCAACTCGTTCTTGCATTAACAAACCTCCAAAGGGTAAGTTAACAATCATCAGATTCAGTCGTTACCCACAACACCCACACATAACCATGGGTATAGTGCAATAACGGGATTTGTCATATCCTATGGTACCATAACCTAATACTGGTCGGCTTGATCAATGCTAATGAATGTCTTTCGTTATGTAACTACAACCAACAAGTTCGTACACATTATCGAAATCGTTAATAGTTTAGTATAAATCGTTCTATTCGTTTTTGAAATCATCGTTTAAACCTTGAAAACATTTTGTACATATGAATCACCCCAAAACAATTGAAAGTTGTAAAATAGGGGAACTATGTACTCACATGTAGTGCAAGGTATCCTCAATAAATAGTACTTTAACAAACTCGAGTAAACCAGAGAAATCAAGTAGCACCTAGTAATTGATTCACTAGTCAAACAATAGACGCCTAAATCGGAAGATCGGACAGAATGAGGTCTTGTAAACCAAATGAGTGTTGGAACTCATGTGATATGGTTTAACAAGGCCTACATCCTAAATGAAACCTAACCTAAGTGCCTTCGACCCATCGCGACCCATTAAGGTAGCTTATGTTACTTTAACGCGTCGTTCGTGTGAAACGCGTTTGGAACGTCTAACTAGTCCTATGACAAGTATTATATGCCTATACAAGTTTAATCATGATGTATAATCAGTTATGTGACAAAAGTTTAGGTTACATAAGCTTAATTACCAATTATACATGAAAAGGGTATTTTGGTAATTTACCTAAGGCATATAATCTACTTATCATACAACTACCTAAACTAGGTGACCATAAGGTATAAACTCGGAAGGTTAATCCCTATGCAACTATGGTCACTAACCATGTTTGGTCGGATCCTAATTATCGACCAAACGGGTCGTGTTCGAAAGTCTAAGCGGGTGTTTAGTCCGCTTGACTTACGACTCTACACAAGCACTAGACTAAAAAGTGACGAGCTAAACATGCTAAAACATGTTTAGTTAAGTTAGAAAACAGGTTTTGATATCAAAACAAATGGTTTTGATAACCTAGAGTAGTTTGGTTACAAAATACGCGTAAATGCGTATTTTGGCCGAAACTACGACTTGTCACTGAGCCTAGATAACGTGGTAATCAGAAGGTATAGTCACTAGGGACTATAACCATCGTGATTAAGCTCACGTTATGAAGTTCAAACGAACTTCACATTGACCATAAACTGGTCAATGCAGAAAGTCAAACGCAGTTTGACTTTAACGCTAAAACGAATGAAAAGAACGAAAGAACACTTACAGAAGGTCCCCGCAAGATTTGATTCTGATTTTTCTCTCAGGTAGGAAGCATATACTTCCACTTAGAGAGCATAAATCAGATTTCAAATTGTGGGTTTTGAAGTGAAATGGATGGGGTATATATAGGATTTCTAGAACCGTTAAGATCGTTCCTCGAAAACTGAGCTTTGATCTGGACCTTACATGTGTGCCCATGGTTTTCTAAAACCATGGGAGCCCCTAATATGGACTATGTTCATTGAATACCAGCCCATGGTTTTGCAAAACCATGGGTGAAAACCATCAACACTTCAAAATGGACTAGGTTAATTGAATCTGCCAGAAATTTCAAAAATGGTCCCTACACTTGTAAAACTTGATTTTTTTTGTCACTTTTAAGCCTCGTTAACCCCATTTCAAGGCTCTAAAATAAATTTAAAGTATAGGGAACTTAAAATATGCTCAAAAACATCTCGGATGTCGGTTCGTTTGGTCGTACGGTTGCGTTATTCGCTTAATTACGATGGAAGTCGTAACGAACGCAAAAACGATCCAAATTAAGCGACGAATGGAATTTTATCATGCTAAACACTAAAATAAAATATTTTAATGCTTACATAAATTTTTGGATGTCTGGATGTATTCAGAACGTAAGTTATGCGCGAAAATGCAAACTTATGCACTTTTTGACGCTTTTAGTCCGTGAATGAGCATAAAGTTTATTTTAGCATACCGAACCCCTCAAAGCGTATTTCTAAGCTATGTAAAGGTTATTTAGGGTATGTTTAACTTATGATCAAGTTCCGAAATGTTCGTTACTATACAAATCGGCATAGTTTCGCAGTTTGACACAAATAGTCCCTGCGATCGAACAAAGTTGATTTCGACACACCAAACCATTCAAAACTTATTTCTAAGTTATGTGGAGGTTATTTAAGGTATATTAAGCCTATGTCACTATTCCGGAGTGTTTGTCACATTATACTGACTGCGTTTAAGCACCAGTTTGCGTATAACCTTCCAGAAAGCGATTTAGAGCTTGAAATTGGAATCGAATCAAATCGTAAAATCACTAAACAAAATTACACATATAATAACACCAAAACACATATAATAACACCAAAGCACATTGTTTTATTAATAATCATCATTGTTTTACATCGTAAATCGATTACAGAACACAGTTGTCACAGTCTCCCCTACTTCAGGAAATTTCGTCCCGAAATTTTAACTAGATGAAGTTTGTGAAAACAAATGCGGATATTTCGTCTTCATCTGGTCCTCACGTTCCCAAGTAAACTCTGGGCCACGTTTGGATTCCCAGCGAACTTTGACCAAATGAATCCGTTTGTTCTTCAACTGTTTGTATGTACGTTCCACTATCTCCACAGGTTTCTCGACAAAGTGCATTGTTTCATCGATTTGGATCTCATCGAGAGGAATGTGTAGATCAGCTTTAGCTAAACACTTTCGCAGATTGGACACATGAAAAGTCGGATGAATATTTCCAAGCTCTGGAGGTAGCTCTAGACGATAGGCAACCTTTCCAATTCTTTCCACAATCTTAAATGGTCCCACATATCGAGGTGCAAGTTTTCCTTTCTTTCCAAATCTCACGACTCCCTTCCAAGGTGAAACCTTGAGTAGGACACGATCTCCGACTTGAAATTCTAAGGGCTTGCGTCCCAAATCCGCATATCTCTTTTGACGGTTTCGAGCTGTCACAAGATTATCACAGATTTTATTGATTTTGTCTGTTGTTTCCAGAACGAGCTCAGGTCCAGTAAGCTGAGCTTCACCGGTCTCGTTCCAACAGACAGGTGAACGGCATTTTCAACCGTAGAGAGCTTCGAATGGTGCCATATTAATGCTAGTATGATAACTATTCTTGTAAGAGAACTCGATCAGCGGCAGATGAGAATCCCAATTACCACCAAAGTCTATCACGCATGCTCTAAGCATATCCTCCAAAGTTTGAATCGTTCTCTCAGATTGGCCATCTGTTTGGGGATGATAAGCAGTGCTTAGATTCAGTTGGATTCCCAAAGCAGATTGCATGGCCTTCCAGAAATGAGATGAAAATCGAGCATCACGATCGGCAATGATATCTAAAGGAACACCATGTCGTGATACAATCTCGTCTACATAGATCTTGGCAAGCTTCTCAGCAGAGAAATCCTCACGGATAGGTAAGAAGTGAGCAGATTTTGTCAAACGATCAACTACAACCCAAATAGCATCGTGACCTTTAGATGTACGCAGTAACTTAGTAATGAGATCCATGGCAATGTTCTCCCACTTCCAAACCGGTATCTCTGGTTGTACAAGCAAGCCAGAAGGTCGTTGATGTTCTGCCTTGACTTTGAGACAAGTTAGGCATTTCGACACATACAAGGCAACATCTTTTTCATAGCAGGCCACCAGATCTTAGTACGAAGATCCTTGTACATTTTATCAGCACCAAGATGGACAGAATATCGAGACTTATGTGATTCGTCCATCGCTAAAGTGCGAAGATCGTCTTGTTTCAGAATCCACAATAGATCCTTAAAATAGAGCAAACCATCTTCTTTCGCTTCGAGCATAAGCTTAAGTTAACGTGGTAATTCCATACCCATCAAATTTTGTGAAACACAAAATTGTTGAGCTTGAAGGACACGAGATTGAAGATCAGATAGAGTTCGAACAGAATGAAGCTTGACTCGCTCCTTTCGACTAAGCGCATCGGCTACAACATTCGCCTTACCAGGGTGGTAGCGAATCTCGCAGTCATAATCGTTTAAGAGTTCAAGCCAACGTCGTTGCCTCATGTTCAACTCTTTCTGATTAAGTATATGCTGGAGACTTTTGTGGTCTGTGAAAACCACACACTTCGTTCCATAAAGGTAGTGTCTCCAGATTTTAAGCGTGAAAACCACAGCTCCTAACTCAAGATCATGAGTCGTGTAGTTCTTCTCGTGAACTTTCAGCTGTCTAGATGCATATGCAATAACCTTACCTTGTTGCATAAGGACGCAACCAAGGCCTAAGTTGGATGCATCGCAATAGACAACGAAATCATCGCTTCCCTCGGGCAGAGATAGAACAGGAGCATTACATAACTTCTGTTTCAGCGTTTGGAACGCTTCTTCTTGCTTGGGACCCCACTCAAAAGGCTTATTCTTCTGAGTCAAAGCAGTGAGTGGAACCGCAATCTTTGAGAAATTCGAAATGAATCGACGATAATAACCAGCAAGACCAAGAAAAGATCGAATCTCTGTAGGCGTCGTCGGTGTATTCCAGTCCTTGATAGCAGCAATCTTGGATGGATCCACATGAATACCCTGCTCATTGACTATATGACCCAAGAATTGAACTTCTTTAAGACAGAATTCACACTTGGAGAATTTAGCAAAAAGCTGTTCCTTCTTCAGGAGTTCCAATGTTAAGTGAAGGTGTTGCTCGTGCTCGGCTAGAGATTTTGAATAAATGAGAATATCGTCGATGAACACAATAATGAACTTATCCAAATAAGGTTTGCAGACCCTATTCATTAAGTCCATAAAGATAGCTGGAGCATTCGTCAAACCAAAAGGCATGATAGTGAACTCGTAATGCCCATATCTTGTGCGGAAAGCAGTTTTGGGAATATCTTCTTCGAGAACACGAAGTTGATGATACCCAGAACGCAGATCGATCTTGGAAAAGCATGAAGCACCCTGCAGCTGGTCGAAGAGATTATCAATTCGAGGTAGGGGATATCGATTCTTGATGGTGAGCTTATTAAGCTCACGATAATCGATACACATTCGAAAAGATCCATCTTTCTTTTTCACGAAGAAGACAGGAGCTCCCCAAGGTGAAAAGCTCGGTCGGATGAATCCTTTATCAGATAACTCTTGAAGCTGCTTCGATAACTCTTGCATCTCCAACGGTGCAAGATGATAAGGTGCTTTTGCAATTGGGTTGGCATTGGGTACAAGATCAATATGAAACTCGACTTGACGAACTGGAGGCAAACCAAGCAGTTCATCAGGAAACACCTCTGGATAATCCCGAACAATCGGAATATCCTGAATACTCTTGCTCTTGTCTTTCTCCTCGGTGACATGTGCTAGAAAAGCAACATATCCTTTTCGCAAATAACTTTGAGCTTCCATACACGACATAAGCTTCAATCCACCTGAAGGTTTCTCGCCACGAATCTCCAGAACATCGCCAGAAGACAAAGGAATACGAACAATATTATCGAAACAAACCACCTCAGCGTGGTGTTTGGTTAACCAATCCATTCCAATGATAATATCGAAACTCCCAAGTTGCATCGGTGTGAGGTCAATAGGAAAAAGATGGTTATCAAGGTTCAACTGACAATTACGAATAACAGAATCGAGAACAAGAGGTTTACCAGTAGCAACTTCGACAGATAAGGGTTTCCTCAGTTTAGTTCTAGGTATCGCAAGCAAAGGCTCAAATGACAATGAAACAAAACTTCTATCGGCACCAGAATAAAAAAGAATAGATGCAGGTTGATTGTTAACAAGAAACGTACCATTGACAACCTCGTTGTCAGCCCTCACTTCGTTTGCATTCAAATTGTACGCTCGCCCACGAGGGGGATTCACATTAACATTGACGTTCGCATTCGGGTTCGCGTTAGCATTCGCGTTTGCATTCACCAGTCTCGGACAGTTGTTGCGGAAGTGACCATACTCTCCACAATTAAAACATGAACCCGGTGGGAATCTCACAGCATTCCCCTGACCCGGAGCTGGAACCTGAGCAACCTGATTCTGTCCCAAACGACAAACATTGGCCAAATGCCCAAGTTTACCACACGTCGTACATTGCCTGTAAGCTTGTTGTGCAACGTGATGACCGTTGCAACGAGCATAATGAGGTGCGGTACCAGCATACGCTTTCTTTGCAGGTGGCTGAGCCGGTGGGTTCTGCGAGTTCTGAGCAGTCTGTGCTGTAACAGCAAAATTCTGGGCACCCTTTCGCTTCCTCGATTTCTTCGACGTCTTTCCTTCCTTACCCTTACCCTTTTTCTTGTCCTTCCCTGAATCAGTCGCCTTCTTTTTATCACCCTTGCGGGTGAGTTTACCCTTCCTGACTTGAGTCTCAGTCAGGGTAGCAGACAACTCAATTGCTTGACGAAAGGTAGTAGGATTAACACCGGTCACAATCTCCAGAATAGAATCGGGTAACCCATCGATATATCTCTCGATTGCTTTCTCCAGAGGAGTAACCATGGTGGGACACAATAGACTGAGTTCTTCAAGACGATCCATGTAAGCACGGTGTTTAGCCCCATCTTGCTTTAAATCGTCAAACTCTCGCTCCAAAGCCCGAGTTTCGTGACGGGGACAAAACTCCTTCATCATGAGAGCCCGAAGCTCTTCCCATGTTTGTGCCAACGCCACTTCGGCACCCCTGTCGCGCATAATACCATTCCACCAGGTAAGCGCTCGCTTCTCAAACACACTTGAAGCAAATTTAACCTTACGCGCATTCGGACACTGCACATGTCTGAATGTGCTCTCGATACTCTCAAACCACTGTAGGAGCGCAATTGCTCCTTGCGACCCAGAAAACTTAAGCGGCTTCGCAGTATTGAAATTCTTGAAATTACACGGTGCATTGTTGTTGTTATTATTGTTGAATATCTCGTAGACTTAGGTCACAACGCCGGGAAGCACAACAGCCACTTGCTGAGAGACCAGGGCTGCGATTTCTTCAATAGTAAAAGATTGTGCTTCACGTCGAGGAGGCATTGTCTAACAAGGAAACAGGAGAATCGAGTGAGGTTGAAAATTAGGAAAAACAAAAGAGGTATCGACAAAACACAAGGAAGGCGATCATTTGTTTGTTACCTCGAACAAACAAACGACACGCAGTGACTAATCAAAGTAAATAGGTCAAAAATAATGTATCGCGAAGACATGCTCGCCTATAAGTGAACACTCACCCCAAGAGTTCCCAGGTAAGAGTGACTGGTCCGATTATGTGGATTTGTACGAACACTCTAGCCTTAGACAGAAAACTCAGGGTACAGGCATTCACTCTTCCAGTTTGCACGTGTTCACATTATTTAGACCCAAACTTTGACGAGATTTTGAAAACTTAAAGGGTTCAAAACCTTACAACAAAGGGTTCAAAACCTAGTAATCAATCATCCTAGAACAGATGATTAGTTTTCAAAGCAGATTCAAAAATTGTGTTCTCATTGTGGTTATCACCTAAGGGTAGGTGACAGTTTTGTTTTAAAAAATCTAAATGCAAAGTTTACTTGCGTTGGGGTCCTAAAAGTTATAGTCTAGGTCAAAGCATTACTAATAACCTAATTCCCTATAACCATTGGCTCTGATACCAACTCTTCTGTCACACCCCGACCACGTAAAACAACAAAGCGTGGTGGAAACGTCGGGGGGGGGGGTGTTGTAACAGAATTATCGTTTCATAACCATGGATACAAAAAGTGTTTCGTTTTATTGATAATATTAAACATTAACATTGTTTTAACACATAACAAACAAGTTTTATATCGTCTATCATAGATATTATGTCACTAAGGCCTCGTCCAGATCCTATGTGACGCATGCATCCTAGAACGTCAATCAAGCAACAATACCTGAAACATATGTAAAAACAAAGTCAGCAAAGCAATGCTGGCTAGTACATAGGTTTTATAAGAGTATCGGAATCATGGCTTGTTTTCATATATTGCGATACCTCGAAAACCTTGTTTTTAAAAAGTGTATAATATTGCAACATGATTAACCAACTCAAATCAAGATGGTTATAATTCATAAAATTTCGTAGCCATGATTCTTAACCCAAAAGCTTTTTGTTTTTAGAAAACCAGCTTGTAAAACATCTCGTATATTCTCGTTAATAAGACTCGTATATTATTTCAAAAACATCGTTGAGTGACATCGATTCAATATCGTTTACCCAAGTGAACTAAATAACACCACAGTATGTAATATGTTGAAAACACTTATATATAAGAAGTACCAGCGGCGTATCTACCATGTTTTCCCCACATTACACCCGTCCCGTTATCTAAACACTAGCCCAGAAGCCAATCGTTTACCCAAATCATTTAACATCGTTTCCAAATCGTTCCCAAATCGTTTACTCGTTTAGATCGTTTAAATCGTCCTCGTTTTAATTGTGAAAACTTATATATGGTCGTCTCGTTAATAACATTCAAACCTTTGTGACTCGTTCATCGTTCAACTCGTTCTTGCATTAACAAACCTCCAAAGGGTAAGTTAACAATCATCAGATTCAGTCGTTACCCACAACACCCACACATAACCATGGGTATAGTGCAATAACGGGATTTGTCATATCCTATGGTACCATAACCTAATACTAGTCGGCTTGATCAATGCTAATGAATGTTGTTCGTTATGTAACTACAACCAACAAGTTCGTTCACATTATCGAAATCGTTAATAGTATAGTATAAATCGTTCTATTCGTTTTTGAAATCATCGTTTAAATCTTGAAAACATTTTGTACATATGAATCACCCCAAAACAATTGAAAGTTGTAAAATAGGGGAACTATGTACTCACATGTAGTGCAAGGTATCCTCAATCAATAGTACTTCAACAAACTCGAGTAAACCAGAGAAATCAAGTATCACCTAGTAATTGATTCACTAGTCAAACAATAGACACCTAAATCGGAAGATCGGACAGAATGAGGTCTTGTAAACCAAATGAGTGTTGGAACTCATGTGATATGGTTTAACAAGGCCTACATCCTAAATGAAACCTAACCTAAGTGCCTTCGACCCATCGCGACCCATTAAGGTAGCTTATGCTACTTTAACGCGTCGTTCGCGTGAAACGCGTTCGGAACGTCTAACTAGTCCTATGGAAAGTATTATATGCCTATACAAGTTTAATCATGATGTATAATCAGTTATGTGACAAAAGTTTAGGTTACATAAGCTTAATTACCAATTATACATGAAAAGGGTATTTTGGTAATTTACCTAAGGCATATAATCTACTTATCATACAACTACCTAAACTAGGTGACCATAAGGTATAACCTCGGAAGGTTAATCCCTATGCAACTATGGTCACTAACCATGTTTGGTCGGATCCTAATGATCGACCAAACGGGTCGTGTTCGAAAGTCTAAGCGGGTGTTTAGTCCGCTTGACTTACGACTCTACACAAGCACTAGACTAAAAAGTGACGAGCTAAACATGCTAAAACATGTTTAGTTAAGTTAGAAAACAGGTTTTGATATCAAAACAAACGGTTTTGATATCCTAGAGTAGTTTGGTTACAAAATACGCGTAAATGCGTATTTTGGCCGAAACTACGACTCGTCACTAAGCCTAGATAACGTAGTAATCAGTAGGTATAGTCACTAGGGACTATAACCATCGTTATTACGCTCACGTTATGAAGTTCAAACGAACTTCACATTGACTATAAACTGGTCAATACAGAAAGTCAAACTCAGTTTGACTTTAACGCTAAAACGAATGAAAAGAACGAAAGAACACTTACAGAAGGTCCTCGCAAGATTTGATTATGATTTTCCTCTCAGGTAGGAAGCATATACTTCCACTTAGAGAGCATAAATCAGATTTCAAATTGTGGGTTTTGAAGTGAAATGGATGGGGTATATATAGGATTTCTAGAACCGTTAAGATCGTTTCTCGAAAACTGAGCTTTGATCTGGACCTTACATGTGTGCCCATGGTTTTCTAAAACCATGGGAGCCCCTAATATGGACTATGTTCATTGAATACCAACCCATGGTTTTGCAAAACCATGGGTGAAAACCATCAACACTTCAAAATGGACTAGGTTCATTGAATCTGCCAGAAATTTCAAAAATGGTCCATACACTTGTAAAACTTGATTTTTTTGGGCACTTTTAAGCCCCGTTAACCCCATTTCAAGGCTCTAAAATAAATTTAAAGTATAGGGAACTTAAAATATGCTCAAAAACATCTCGGATGTCGGTTCGTTTGGTCGTACGGTTGCGTTATTCGCTTAATTACGACGGAAGTCGTAACGAACGCAAAAACGATCCAAATTAAGCGACGAATGGAATTTTATCATGAAAAACACTAAAAGAAAATATTTTAATGCTTACATAAATTTTTGGATGTCCGGATGTATTCAGAACGTAAGTTATGCGCGAAAATGCAAACTTATGCACTTTTTGACGCTTTTAGTCCCTGAATGAGCATAAAGTTTATTTTAGCATACCGAACCCCTCAAAGCCTATTTCTAAGATATGTAAAGGTTATTTA
>JARYGA010038174.1:0-38413 GCA_030545235.1 Helianthus tuberosus | reverse complement strand
ATGCCGGAGGTTGGTTCGTTTGGCCGTACGAACGCGATGTTCGCTTAATTACGACGGAATGCGCATAAGCGCGAAAAACGATCCAAATGACGAAACGAATGGATTTTTCTTATGCCGAACACTAAAATAAAATATTTTAGTGCTTACATAAATTTTTGGATGTCCAGATGTATTCAGAACGTAAGTTATGCGCGAAAGTGCAAACTTGTGCACTTTTTGACACTTTTAGTCCCTGAATGACCCAAAAGTTTATTTTAGCATACCGAACCCCTCAAAGCCTATTTCTAAGCTATGTAAAGGATATTTATGGTATGTTTAACTTATGGTCATGTTCCGGAATGTCTGTTATAGTTCAAATTGGCATACTTTCGCAGTTTGTCAAATTTAGTCCCTGTAAGCGAATTAACTTGATTTCGGCATACCAAACCATCTAAAACTTATTTCTAAGTTATGTAAATGTTATTTAAGGTATGTTAAGCCTATTTCACTATTCCGGAGTGTTCGTTGCATTAAACTGGTTATATTTACGCATCGGTGCGCGTATAACCTTCCAGAAAGCGATTTAGAGTTTGAAATCGAACAAGAGTTGATATGTGTAAACGATACACATATTTTTAAAAATCCCAAGTATGAAATACAATATTTCATTGGTTCGGTATTTGTTTGATGGCCGTGGAGGCACAGGTGTTACACTTGGCGATTAAGTCGATATAAAATGAGGGACTTAATGATAGAGTTTTGTCTAGTAAGTTAAGGTTGTTGTCCTACCCAAGGAGGACGAACGTACGTATTCTACCCAAGGAGGACGAACGTACGTATTCTACCCAAGGAGAATACGCAGGATTAATATTGGCATCCTACCCATGGAGGATGGCGGTACATATCCTACCCAAGGAGGATATGCAGGTTCCGTTTTAGTTCTTTAACCCATTTCCAACCACCGGGAATCCAATGCCTTAGAAGGAGTGTGAACTCACCTTGGTTTGCTCGGTTAGATTAGTTACTCTAATAATCAGAAATCAAGCACGTCCTAATAAGGTACAGATAACAATCAGTTTCTCGTGCATGCATAACACGTATCCTACGTACGGTTTATCTACTCATTACTTCTATCACATACCACACAATTCAAATGTCACACTCTGACTTTTGTGGAAAGATCATAGTTAAAAATACACTTGTAACACTTGTTAGAAAATATTTTCTATGTGTTGGAGTTTTTAGAAAATTTTGCCAGAGTTTCCTTTGTAAATGGAAGTGTCCATGCTAATAAGCATATCGTTTTCTTTTCAAAAATTCATCCAAACAATCAACAATCATTCACTAAACAATATTACATTCACCAAGTGTAAAAACAGTGCACTCTACGTAGTAACATGAACTTGAGTTTTCGTAAAAACGCGTAGTAACTTGGTATGGCGTTTAGTGGGTTTAGTTACCCTCCAAAGTGTGTTTACTTTTGTTAAAATCTCATTCTCGGGATATTTAGATGTTCAGAACTTGTGAACATATTTTACAAAAATATTTATTTACAACATTTTCATGTGTCACTAGTATCCATATACTTGCTTTATTTCCAAAAATAGTGTAAGGATCATGATCTTTCAAAACCGTCTTTTAAACTTGGTTTATTTAGGAAAATCATTCACAAGATTTAGATCTACAAGATTACTAGATCACTTTGTTTGTTATTTTACAATAAATCATTTTGTCACCAAGTTCATGTCTAAATATGGAGGTGATTCTTTTATATAAACCCCTAATCACCTCCTAACTTGTTAAATCATGTTTTTAATCATAAGATAACAAGTTTCATATAATGATCAACAACATATTTCTAGTAATCAACAAGCAAGCATCAACATATACCAAACAACATCATACTAGCATTATTTCATCATATTTCATCTTTATGTAAAGCTTTAAGTTCATGATTTACGTTTGTGTTCTTTTAGTGTTCATATGATTTCACCATAATAAATCCTTTAACCACCATAAACATGAAGTAAATAAGGATTAACAAGAAGCTTACAACTAGCTTAAAGCTAGGGAAGATCAATAAGCAAAAGTGGTGAATAATAGCAAACGAAGGTGGTCCTTCAAGTTCCGTGAACACCGAGCCTCGTTAAACACCTTGTAGTAGCCTTGGATTGCTTGGATGAAAACCGAAAATGGATGGTGGTGTGGAGGGGGTGCTCGGCCGAAGCTTTGAAGGAGAGGAAGAGTGTGTTGTGGTGTCTTGAAATGTTGGTGATGAAGGTTACATATAATCTAGGTTTGAGTATTATCCAAAGGTCTTAGTGTCTTCCTAAGTACACAACAAGATCATACTAAATCCCAATGCAAGATCTTTAGAGATTTAGGAAGATTTAAGCAAAATCTTAGGTGGGGTCCCTTGGGGCCGGTTCTAGCAAAGGGGAGGGGTTAATTGTAAATTATTGGTAAGTAGGTGATTTAGTGGGGTGTTAAGTGTAAGTCTTGAGTTTAGTGTGTTACATGCATTATGTAGGGTGTTTAAGTGTCCGGGAACCATAACTAGCTCAGAAAAATAAAAACAATACTTTTTGCAATATTTTAGTGTTCCGGATAATGTCCGGTTGTTCGGTTAGATACTGGTTCGTTAAAGTGCTAAGTTATTCCGTTTAGTGTCTTTTATGTATCTTTTCGTAACACTTTTAATTCCCAACACTTAGGAAAGCATACAGGACTATTTAGTCAATTTTCTACACAAGACTAGTATGTTAACAAGCACATGTAAGCATGACGCAGTAATCATAAAGCAGTTAAGTAATTCAGCACAGTCATCAAGCACTTTAATTAACATTAATAAATTGTACGGATACATGTAATTATGAGGGTTGTCACAATAGACCACTTCGTGGTTAGTGATGCATAGTAGTATTGTATTGTAATTTTTAATTTCTAGTATTGATTTGTATTAGAAGCATACTATAATAGAAGAGAGTAAGTCGCAATGCTCGACGCTTTTGGCCAATAGGTGTATTGTGTGATTGTTGCCTAAATTATTAATTATTTTGTGATATTAATAATTGGTAAATGTTTAAAATCCAGATGGACGACGAAGTAAACCACGAAGTAAACCAGGAAAACCAGAATAATGATAACCAGAGTAACATTAACCTGGATAATGATAACCCGAACAACAACAATAATGGAAACCAAGTGGATAACAGTGCCATGCAACATATAGTGGCACAAGGGATAATAGATGCGATGCCATATATTATCAAAACGGTTAAGGAATCAGAAAATAAAAGTAAGCATGATAGCAAACGAGCTTCTGAATTTGAAAACAGCGTAAACAATGGACCCGTACTTCAAGT
The DNA here is from genome assembly GCA_030545235.1 of Helianthus tuberosus. NCBI lineage: Eukaryota > Viridiplantae > Streptophyta > Magnoliopsida > Asterales > Asteraceae > Helianthus > Helianthus tuberosus. Next base: position 35,069 of record JARYGA010038174.1, on the reverse strand, counting down.
GCCCATTCCCAAAAGAAGAAGAACCGTGTCTTACGGTTGTTCTTATAAAGAATTCTGGTCTTGTAAACCAATGGAATTCTCGGGCAATGAAGGGGCCGTTGCATCTCTACGCTGGATAGAAAAGACCGAGGCAGTCTTAAGAATAAGTAAATGTGCGGAAGAGGATAAGATAATGTTTGCTTCCAATCTGTTTAAAAATTCATGGTGGAACACTATCCTCCAATCTAGAGGAAGTGATAGAACTTACAATATGGAATGGGAGGAATTTAAAAACATGGTAGAAAGGAAATTATGTCATCCTAATGAAAAGGAACAGATAGCCAACAAATTCCTAAACCTTAGGATGATTGGGGTAGATAGTAAGGGTTATACTACATTATTCTTTGAATATGCTAGAATAGTACCAACCCTTGCTTCACCTGAACCAGTATTAATCTCTTGTTACATCTGGGGATTAATTGGGGAGATCAGACATGTAGTCAAGGCAGCTAGACCTTAAACCATAAAAGAAGCTGTAGAACTAGCAAACACCTTGACAGATGAATTAGTCCGTACTCGAGAAGAGGATCAAAGGAGGAACCTAACCCAGAAACTTACCCAAGAATTCCGTTCTGGAAATTCTAACCGTGGGAGAAATGTAGGTTCTACCTCTGCACCCTACTGTAAGTATTGCAAAAGGAAGCATTTGAAGATGCTCCATATACTGTAACTTTTGCAAAATATCTGGACACAAAGAGGAAGATTGAAGGAAAAAGCCTAACAACAGGATATGCTACAACTGCGGAGAACAAGGTCATATCAAGCCTAACTGTCCAAAGTTAGCTCTAGCTGTGAATACCAAGAATACTAAAAATGCTAGAGCATTTGTTCTGACTGGAGAAGAAGCAAAGATGATCCCGGATGTGATCACCGGTACGTTTTTAGTTAATGATGTTTTTGCTAAAGTATTATTTGACTCTGGTGCGAACCAAAGTTTTATTAATACTTCATTTTACAAACTTCTAAATCAATCATTAACTAAACTCCCACAAGAATGTCTAGTAGAGACAGCAAATGGGGAAACCATTAAGATTTCTGAAATCTTGCAGGGAGCAAGAATAGAAATTTTAAATTAGAAATTTATTGCAAATCTTTACCCAATGAATCTGGCAGGATTTGATGTTGTGTTAGGAATGGATTGGTTAATAGCCAACAAAGCCAGTGTTTTATGTGATCAAAAGTCAATTCAAGTAAATTCACCAAGGGGTGAAAAGATCACAATTAAAGGAAATAAGTTTTATAAATCCACGAAATTTATCTCTGTGATGAAAACAACAAGTTATATAAGACAAGGATCATTAGTGTATTTGATTTCTATAATCACTAACACTAAAGGAAAAGAATTAAAGGATATTCCAATAGTATCCCAGTTTTCCGATGTATTTCCTGAAGAATTACCAGGGCAACCTCCAGATAGAGAAGTTGAATTCAGAATCCATTTGACACCAGGAACTGCACCAATTGCCAAGGCACCTTATCGTTTGGCACCCGCAGAAATGCAGGAACTGAAGAAACAGTTAGCTGAATTCTTGGAAAAAGGATTCATTCAGCCAAGCTCATCACCATGGGGAGCACCGATTTTATTCGTTAAGAAGAAGGACGGATCAATGCGTATGTGCATTGACTACCGTGAATTGAACAAAGTCATGATTAAGAATCGGTATCCATTACCAAGAATCGATGATCTGTTTGATTAATTGCAAGGAGCACGATTTTTCTCTAAAATTGATTTAAGGTCAGGATATCATCAATTAAAGGTACAGGAAGAGGACATTCCTAAGACTAATTTCAGAACAAGGTATGGCCATTATGAATTTACTGTCATGCCATTTGGTTTAACCAATGCCCCAGCTGCATTCATGGACATGATGAACCGAATATGTAAGCCATATTTGGATAAATTCATAATTGTCTTTATAGATGATATTCTTATTTATTCCAAAAGCAAAGAGGAACATGCAGCGCATCTGCACGCACTTCTAAGTTTATTAAGAAAAGAAAAGCTTTATGCTAAGTTTTAAAAGTGTGAATTTTGGTTAGAACAGGTACAATTTCTTGGAGATCTAGTTAATCATGAAGGAATTCATGTAGATCCCACCAAAATCGAGGCGATAACCAAGTGGAAAACCCCTGAGTCACCAACCGAGGTTAGAAGTTTCTTAGGATTAGCCGGTTATTATAGAAGATTTATTCGAGATTTTTCTAGAATAGCCATTCCCTTAACTAAGTTAAACTGTAAATCTGTTAAGTTTGAATGGGGACCAAAACAAGAAGAAGCCTTTAGAATTCTTAAGCAAAGATTAACCAATGCACCCATACTAGCGTTACCAGAAGGAACTGAAGATTTTGTAATCTATTGTGACGCTTCTAAATTAGGTTATGGATGTGTATTAATGCAACGTCAAAAGGTTATAGCTTACGCCTCTAGACAACTTAAGAATCATGAAGAGAATTATTCAACCCATGATCTAGAATTAGGAGCTATAATTTTTGCCCTTAAAATTTGGAGACATTACCTATACAGTAGTAAGTTTACCATATTTACTGATCATAAGAGTTTAAGGTATGTTTTTGGGCAAAAGGAGTTGAATATGAGACAAAGACGCTGGATGGAGATACTTAGTGATTTTGATTGTGATATCCAGTATCATGCAGGAAAGGCAAATGTAGTAGCTGATGCTTTAAGTCGAAAGTACCATGAAAAGCCAAAAAGAGTGTGTTCTCTTAAGTTAAATCTGCAAGTAGATTTAAATGATCGGATTAGAAAAGCACAAGAATCAATAATCAAGGATGATACTGAAAAGTTAAAAGGAATGATTAAAGAATTAGAACAAGGAACAGATGGAATTTGGAAATTCTATAAGAAGAGAATATGGATACCTAAATTAGGAAACCTACGTCACTGTATATTAGAAGAAGCCCATAAGTCTAAGTATATGATGCATCCTGGAACTGATAAGATGTATCAGGACTTAAGGAAAAAATTTTGGTGGATAGGAATGAAAAAGGATATAGCAGCATATGTTGCAAGGTGTTTAACTTGTTCACAAGTCAAAGCTGAACATCAGAAACCCTCAGGTTTATTGCAACAGTTAGAAATGCTTGTATGGAAATGGGAATTGATAACAATGGATTTTGTTACCAAATTACCCAAAACAAGAAAAGGTAATGATACAATCTGGGTGATTGTAGATAGGCTAACCAAGTCAGATCATTTCCTACCAATGAAAGAAACTTTCAGTATGGAACAGTTAGCTAAATTATATGTAAATGAAATAGTTTCATTACATGGAATTCCTCTATCAATTCTTTCTGACAGAGATAGTCGCTTTACCTCTCATTTTTGGACAAGTTTCCAAAAAGCCATGGGAACCAAGTTGAATCTAAGCACCGCTTATCATCCTCAAACGGACGGACAAAGCGAAAGGACAATTCAAACAATGGAAGACATGCTTAGAGCTTGTGTAATTGATTTCGGAGGTAATTGGGACGATCACTTACCATTAATAGATTTTCTTATAATAACAGTTATCACACAAGTATCAATGCTGCACCATTCGAAGCACTTTATGGACGAAAGTGCCGAACGCCAGTCTGTTGGGGCAGAAATTGGAGAAAAACAACTATCTGGACCTGAGATAGTACAAGAAACAATGGACAAGATCATTCAAGTCAAGGAACGACTGAAAGCAGCACGTGATAGACAGAAGAGTTATGCCGATAACAGACGAAAGCCATTGGAATTTCAAGTAGGAGATAAAGTGTTATTGAAAGTCTCTCCCTGGAAAGGAGTGGTAAGATTCATCAAAAGGGGAAAGCTAAGCCCCAGGTATGTTGGACCTTTTGAGATTATTAGAAGAATAGGACCAGCAGCCTATCAGCTACAACTGCCAAAGGAAATGGCAGGAATCCATGATGTATTTCATGTATCTAATCTCAAAAAGTGTTTAGCTGATGAATCACTTGTAGTACCTCTTAAGGATATAGAGGTAAATGAACAATTAAAGTTTGTAGAGAAGCCTCTATAGATTGAAGACAGGAAAGTTAAGAACCTCAAGCACAAGAGATTAGTTCTGGTCAAAGTGAAATGGGACTCCAAAAGAGGACCAGAATACACATGGGAGCTTGAAACAGAAATGCAAAGGAAATATCCACACTTGTTCTAGTAGATCACGAGGACGAGCTCTAAAACAAGGTGGGGAGGATATAACAACCCTCCTGAATATTTTCTGACACCCTAATATATTTTAAAATACCCTTATATGTCCTAAAATACACCCCGTATGTGAAAACCGAGCCCAAAATACAATATATCATTAAAAAATAAAATAAAAATAAGGAAATTGAGGCTGTCGCGGGGCGCGTAGCCTTTGGCTACAGCCTACGCGGGCCGCGACCGGGTGAACGGCTGGCGCAACCCTGAGCCACCACGTGTCTCACGCGTGTTGAACCTATCTCGTGACCAGGCCAAGCTACGCCGTAGACCCCCTATGTGGCGGGCCGCGAAGGCCCCTGCCTTCCTTCGTCGCGGGGCGCGACAGACTCGAATTACAACCCTATAAATTGAGGGCATCGGGCCTTCAGTTAGATCGTTCATTTTCACTTTCTCTCTCTAAATTTCTTATAGTAGGCACTATACTCGGGTATAATACCCCCTAATTGACGAAGTTCTGCCCCGATGTAAGTATTATAACCCCGGTTACGTATTAGATACGTTGCCCGATTGATCCAGGGTTCCGTAACGGCTGTCGAGGTTCTGCCCGACGTAGTCGTTGGAATGCCGTCTCGGGGAGGGTATTACTAATGTAAATAATGGGTTATTATACTAACACGTGTGCATTTGTGTAAATTATAGATAAGCACCAGAAAACCCTTACAGAAAACCTAAGTCAGCAATGTGAGTAATCCTTCTTTTTGTATAAACCTTTTTGTGAGTAATCTCCTTTTTGTAAATTGTTTTTACAAAACCTTAAATGTTTTACAATGTGATTAAGCAGTGATTGAGTCTTTGTAGTTCTTCAATTACTGCAGGTATGGTGGGGTTTTGTATACAAAATGTGGAACACGTTACCATTGGACAACGAGTTAGCCAATGTGTAATATGACCCACCAGTCAGGATTGACAATACTGAATGAGTAATTGTGTAGAAATAAACAATGTGATAGCTCTCAATACTGTTAAAAATAAAACTCTTCTTGATATGTTTTATTCAATAAAATAGGGATTTCCCTATGAAAATGTTTGTAATAAAAACTTGGGTTTTATCCCAATATGTTTAATATTATAAAAGTGTGGTATTTACTCTTATAAACATTTCCTAACTACGGTCCTGATGAAATTTCCGCTGCCAAAATGATAAACAAAATGATACCACCAAAACTGGTCTCGCGGCCGCCCGTTCACGGGACAGATAGGGGGTGGGGGTTGCGACACTAGATCATGTGTTTAATCACAATCTAGCAAGCTTCTTATGATGATTAACATCATAAACACAAGAAATCAACAATCAAGTATCATATATACACTAAATCAACATAGATTCTTATGTTAGTAAGCTTTATGTGAAAGATCATCTTCATGGTTCTTTATGATTCTTATGTTTAACCACTTACATAATCTTTTAACCATCAAAATGAGAAGTAAAATCAAGTTATGAAGAGCTTACTACTAGCACAAGGGCTAGGGAAGAATCAAAGATGAAGAAGATGATGAACAAGGTGGATAAAAGCTTATGGTGAAGGTCCTTCAAGCTCCAATGCCTCCAAGCTTCTTAACTTAGCTCCTAGCACCCTTGAATCACCTTAGAATGGTTGTTAGTGGAATGAAAATGGTGGTGGTGGTGTGGTGGTGGTTTGAGGCTGAGAGCAAGGAGAAGGGAAAGAGAGGAGGTGAAGTGGTGAAATGGTGAAATGAGTCTTGTGTTGTATCTTGTGGTTCTTAAAGACAAGTTCTCCAACATCTAAATAACCTCAAGTTCTTATGTTTCAAAAGTGATGGGCAAATCTATTAAACAAATGAATAAAAATCTTGGTGGTGGGTCCCCTAGTGTGACCGTAAAAATGAGGGGGGGGGGGGAGGGGGTATAGTTAAGATGTAATGGTAAGTTAAATGGTTTAGTTAGAAATCAAGAGAACTAGTTAGTGTTTTAGGTGTTTGGTGTTTATTGGATGTATTATGATGTTCGGTGACCATAACTAGCTCGGAAATGTTAAAACAATGCTTCTAGTGAAAATTTGGTGTTTCGGGTAGTGTCCCGTTGTTCGGTTGGTTACCGGTTCGTTAAGGTGCTAAATTACGCAGTTTAGTGTGCTTTATGTTCCCTTTTGTGACAGTTTTGATTCCCGACACCTAGGAAGGTATTCTGGACCATTAAACCATGACTCTGCATTATATTTTGTAGTAAAAGTGCTGATTTTTGCTAAAAACTGCAGAATTCTGCAGTTTTTGTGAGTTTAGGCACTTTCCGGCACTTAAACTATCACTAGGAAGACAGTTTTATGAGCCCTACTTTCCTACACACTATACTAGTGTAACTCTTGGTTTCGGGCTCATTCTGCGTCTTAACATCATGTCTGTCTGAGTATTGAACTTCCGTCAGTACTTCTAGTTTGTCTGATAACCGTGCTAACTTTGTTTCGTGCACTAATTGGATCATATTGTGTTGCATGCAATAATGAGAAATAATCATGCAACATGTAATGCCTTGTATGTATATGACAATAACCAGAAATCATTTATGTCATTAATTCAGATCAAGCACAGTCATTAGATACAAATCACTGTTTAACATGTACGGAATTACATGGAAAATTGACAGTTGTCACATATTAACATTCAATATGACCTACCTATACCACCTATGTACTCTAACAATGTGTCCTCTTTTTTTTTAACAAAATCTAAGAACCCTAACAAAGTTTTTGTGCACCACCGCTATATCCCCACTGGGATTTGTGTAATACAAACAAAAGCTAGCTTGCGGTACACAAAATTTGGCTAATCTTAAATTCGGTTAGCTTCCTTGCTACACCTCTTTGCCTTGAAAAGTTGAACTCTTCATTATAAGCCTTTACCGAAAAGCCAGATATATTGTTCGTTGCATTGCAGGGCCTCTCACTCAAGTTAGTTATCTTCTTCATGTTAAATTTAAACATGTAATTTTTTAGGCACCAACTTTGCCTAATGACAGAGAAAGTTAACATACCTTGAATGTCATATTTTTTTTTTTTACCAAATTAATAATTATACACATGACCAAAACCAAAACCAAAAACATTATGCTTACATTGATTTAACGGTGCATTCTTGTAGAATAGTTGTGGGAACTGTGGGGCCATAACCATACATGATAACAGGTAGCGTGTATGTTTTCAAATAATGGGTTTTCAATTGTTTAACTCCGCCAGTGTCAAAGTTTGAACGCAACATTCTACAACGAAAACAATAAGTATACAATAAATCAACATAGTTATAGTTACAACTGTTAGTCCACAATGATCGTCCATTATGTTAAAGGGTGCATCGCAATACACACAGTAAACTAAAAAAAGAAAGGACCGAAAAACAAAAAAAAGCAAAACATATGAGCAAGAAAATAGAATTATAGGCTCCGGTTATCGGCTGGCGGGTGCAGCTGGTGGCTTCTTCGAAGCAACCTTTATTGCCATGCCAAGATAAAGAAGTTTTCATAGCCTTTAGATAGTAACCAAACAAGATACTTACTGTAAATACAAAAGCTTACACTCAGTTAAACATACTGAATCACAAAAAGGTATCGTCGTGATAATCATCGACCACATATGTCCTCACAAACAAACAATGTAAAACAAGCAACGTAAACTCAATAAATCTGTAATAGGCCACTGTGCAAAGCACTGTATAATAGCATCTAAGTATACGTAAAGGGAGTAGCATTGATATGTTGTTCATTTTTGAAGTTACGTATTAGGTCGGTGTATGGTTCATAAGGTTGACCCATCAACGTCAGTTCGAATAACAAAGCATTCGCTACCCAAAACAGTTGACGACGGTTATTCAAGACTAAAGTAGGCTTAAAAGCCTTATAGGCAAAGCCTTTAGTGGAAGCAAAAGCACACACGTCTAAAACTCAAACAATCTGAAACATACACTTTCATAAAAGGAAGTGTACTTCACAACAATATCACAACCAATTTTCGCGTCTTTCTTCATGCTCTTGTTCAATTCAAATCAATTCCCTGTCGATAGCAAGTTCGACACGGTGAATGGAATTCTTCACGAAATCAATAGCTGTCATTTACAATTGAAACTATTTTGGTGGCAATTGTTTTTTCATTCATTAAAGTAGCCATTCTTACGCTTTAATTTAATTAATTAGGTTAGATGAAATTTAGTTTTAGTTTAGTTATATTATTATTGAATCAATTTATTCCACTATATGTGAGATTAAATATATTATTAATGTAATATTTAATCTTGTAGCCTTTATAATCATTTATATTATATAGATCAAAATATATTAATAACCTATTAATAATTAGTTGGTAATTGTTGATGGACCATATTACCCTTATTAACTAATTAGGTTTCCTCTTGGGTGTATAAATAAGGAGCTTATTAGAGAGTTAAAGGGTTACACAAGTTAGATAATTACACAACCCTCATAACATCATAATCGAATCTCTCTCTCAACCGAAACCCTCCCTAGTTTCGGTTCATCACCATCATCACCTTACACCCTAAGGAGGAACCAGATCATCCTGACAAGTATGTCGAACTCAATGGCTGCATCTCTGACTGGATTCTCTATTGGCATGTCTGCTGTAACAGGTATGTTATTCATGTTTTCCATTATGTTTAAACAGAACTGATCAACATGTGGTATCAGAGCATATGTTGATAAATCAGTTCTGTTTTGTATCCATTATTCTGGGATTAAAAATCTAGAAAACAGAAATTTTAAAGCCTTTAAATGTCACGGCTGTTTCGAGTCCCTTGTTACCGAAATCACTGTTTTCGGAAAAGTATGTTTAATAAGTTGACTCGAGACCATAATGGGCAAACCTAATATCCGAAATCTGTTAACAAAAGTCTTAAAATTTAGATTTCGGAACCCAGAATTATGTTTTTATATTTTTAGGGTTCATCACTTATTCTAAGTAAAACTCGAAAATTCCTTAAATTTTGGAATATAATTTGGATTAGTGGGTGTTTTTACTGTTTTGATCTTAATTTTATCTATTAAAATTTTCGAAAAATGTTAAAGGATAATCAGTTATTATTTTCGAAATCTTTTGATAAGTTTAGATCAGCAATAAAACAGGAAACATTATCCCACAATCCCTAAAATTTCGAGTTTTCAGTTATTATCACAATAAACAGCTATTAACAGTGGGCTCGAGACCATCAGTCTCGACTCGAAATCATCAGATCCTTAAATCTTCTCGACTCGAGACCATCAGATCTCGACTCTAGACCATAAGGTCTCGACTCGAAATCATAAAGGTCATTAAATCTTTACAACTCGAGACCAGAAGATTACGACTCTAGACCATCAGGTCTCGACTCGAGATCATAAGAGCTTAAATCTTTATAACTCGAGACAAAGGTCTCGACTCGAGACAAAGGTCTCGACTCGAGACCATAAGGTCACAACTCGAGACCATAAGGTTGCGACTCGAGACCATAATCTTCACAACTCGAGACCGTGGTTGCGACTCGAGACCTCATAATTGACTCGAGATCTCATAAAATACGATAGTCGAGACCATGGTTCCGACTCGAGACAAAGGTTGCGACTCGAGACCTCATAACTGACTCGAGATCTCAAAACTCAGTCGAGACCTAACTCGAGACCTAACTCGAGACCTCACTCGAGACCTCATTACCTTAGGCTGTTTGATGTGAACTAAAATTTAGCTCGGGGATCCACCCCGAACCACGTGCGGGGGCACGCTGTCCCCCTGCACCCCCCAGCGAACAGGTGGTTTGCTATTAAATACTTGGTTTTGTAAACAATTAATTAACTAATCAGAATCAGATAACTTTTACAAAACCAAAATAGCTTAACTTGAATGAGCTTCTGATGTATCATTTCTGGCCAAAGTTGATTTAATACATCTATTTATTGTTCAAGTATTATAAAAGCTATGTTGAGTATGCATTACAAACGTGAAATGTCTTAATTCTGGCCAAAGCTGATTTAATTCATTTATGTTTAGCATGCTTGACGAGTGCATAACTAAAGTGATTGTCTCATTTCTGGCCAAAGCTGATTTGTCACGATTACTTTGCACACATACTTAAATGATTACACTTCTGGCCAAAGCTGATTTGTCTTCGTTTAAGTAGAATTTTACTAAGTCTATTATTTTGATGTTAGTAATAGACAATATCACAGCTTCATAATTAAAATGGTCATTACTTATGCCTGCCTTGGTATAACATGCCCTTAGATGACGTTAAGATTTTCTTCTTAGTATCATAATTCGCTCATCTTATTTCCACTATCAGCACCAAATCAGGGGATTCCACCTTTGACTGGTGATAACTTTGCTGCATGGAAGGATGCCCTCATGCTTACACTTGGACTGCTGGACTTTGATTATGCTCTAAGAGAGAATAAGCCAGCGGACCTTACTACTCAAAGTACTGCTGCTGAGCAGATACTTCATGATAAATGGACTAGGTGTAACCGCATGTCTCTCATGTTCATGAAGCAGTCCATTCATAACTCAATCAGAGGAGCCATTCCTGATTCTGAAGATGCTAAAACCTATTTGGCTTATGTGGAGGATCAATTCAAGGGAACATCAAAAGCACACGCTAGTACTCTTATCCTCAAGCTGGTGACAACTAAGTATGATGGGAGGAGCGGCATTCGCGACCACATCATGATGATGCATGACATGGCCAATAAGCTGAAGGGCCTAGAGATGGAAATCAGTGATGGTTTTCTTATTCACTTCATCATCACTTCGCTTCCCTCGTCCTATGAAGCATTCAAGATCAATTACAACACTCAGAAGGATAAATGGACGATGAGTGAGTTGATCGCTATGTGCGTGCAGGAGGAAGAGCGTATGAAGATGGATCGCACTACTGATGTTGCTAACTTCACCACCTCCAACTCTAAGAAGAGGAAACACAATTATCAAAGAAAGGATGCTTCTAAGGTTCAAAAGCCAAATCCAAATCCTCATACAAGTGCACCTTCCAGCTCTAAGAACTCCTTAGGCAAACCCTACTGCAAGTTCTGTAAGAAAACAGGACATAAGAAAAAGGAATGCCCTGACTTCAAGGAGTGGCTGGCTAAGAAAGGTAACGATTTTTTCAGGATACTTGAGTCCTTTAATTTAAATGTTCCTGCTAATTCTTGGTGGTTTGATTCTGGTTCTATGGTTCATGTTACCAATTCAACTCAGTGATTCCTTACAATCCGAAAGCTGGGAAGAAACCAAAGAACACTTAAAGTTGGAGATGATCGGGAATTAGAAGTGAAGGCCATAGGAACATTACAATTATTTTTTAGAACTGGTTTATGTATTAAACTTTATGATACCTTATATGTTCCTGAGGTAACTTGGAACCTTGTATCAGGACTGTCACACCCCCAAAATCCACCATGCGGAGTATCACCGCTTGGAGGCGTGACATGACCAGGATCGAGCCACCAATCATATTGAACAACTCAATTAAGTAAATAAAACCAAACATAATACGATTGGTGACCAAAGCTAGTTAACCTTGTTTGGTTTAAACAGCGGAAGCATAAACGTAAATCCAAAAGCATAAGTTCGCAGTTCATAAGTTTAAAGTCCAACACTTAGGTTTAATAAGTTCAAAATGTTTTAAATATTAAACACTGGACATAACCGTCCGTACACCACAACGACTCCTTCCTCGTGCAAGCTCCGAGTGTTTAGCGACCTGTAAGGCATGTAACAACTAGTCAACAACAAAGTTGAGTGAGTTCACGTTTGGTTGTTTAGTTTTAAGTTGTTTCTGAAAACGTGGTTTGACTTTCGTTGGCTTATTTGCCGTGGGGGTCACCCCATAGTTGAAAGTATGTTTAACCAATTCCTTTTCTTTACCCAAACCATATCCATAATCAGTGGGGGCTTTCCCCGTTTGAACTACTAGACGGAATGATATCGACTGCTAAGCAAATAAGTTGTGCCCTATATCAGTGTCTATCATCACTGACAATCTGCCATAGTCCATTAGTACACGCCCGTCCGACTGGCACGGTGTGAGGTTTGTTAAACCTAATAGCGCTATTAACTAATGACCCGCTCGCCATTGGCCTCGGCGATTAAGTCGATATAAATTGAGGGACTTCATGATAGAGTTTTGTCTAGCTAGTTTTAAGGTTGTTGTCCTGCACCAGGAGGACCACAACGTACGTATTCTGCACCAGGAGAATTCGTAGGATTAATGATGGCATCCAATCTATGGAGGATGGCCGTACATATCCTACCCATGGAGGATATGTAGATTTAGTTTTAATTATTTAACCCATTCCCAAACCACCGGGAATCCCATGCCTTAGAAAGTGTGTGAACTCACCTCGGTTTGCTCGGTTAGATTCTCAATATAGCTAACAGTCAAGGTCGGTCAATCGCGTCCTAATAAGGTACGGATAACAATCAGTTTCTTATGCATAACACGTATCCTACGTACGGTTTATTTGCACATTACTTCTACCACATAACAGGCACACACTTTAACGATTTACGCCCATATATACTTCCCATCCATTCCCCACTCATAAGCAAACATACAATAATGCATATAACACATATAACATGTTAGATCATTCACAGATAGCATACTCGACATTTAGACGCGCAAATCACAACTTATGTTATTTCAGCATTAATACTCAAAACCGGCAGTTTTCGGGCATTTAAATAAAATAGTTAGATTATTCCAAAAATTCCCAAATTTTTATAGAATGTCATAAACATTCCATATTTTATTATGTAAAAATATCGGGGTCCGGTTCATTACCAATATTTTATAAAAATTCATATTCGGGACTGAACTCAGATTTATGTATTTCTGACCACAGTCCACGAAACAATTTATTAAAAATTCATCGTAAGTCCGATTTGTGAAATTCCAGTGGGGTAATTACAAATACTTCAGTTTTCATCTACAGTAAAATTTTCATGTTCCGATTGATCACAAAACTCAGGTTATGACTGAAAGTATGACACCCATTTATTGCTGCCAAAATTCAGCTTAAGTTGCTGTTGCAAATTAACACTTTAAAAATAGTAAACGAAGTCCAAAAATTACGATTCCAGTGCCATTAGAACCGTATTTCATAATAACATATTTTAGATTCAAAATATCGGTTTTTCGTTGAGTTTAAGACCTGTTTACAGCCAACTGAAGTTGGCTGTAAAACCAGGACAGATTCTGATTTTCAATGTTTATCCTTCTATATCGTGTTCGAATGATTCCGTTAACAAGTTTAGTGACCGCAACAACATCACATATTAATAGTAATCATCAAATCATCAAATAATCAACCAATAATCATAATAACACAAGATCTACATGATTTACACACATAACTTCTCTTTATCCACACCTTAACACATTATGTTCAAGACTTGTTCATGAGCTTTAAAGTTTCTTAACTTTTTATCATTCTAACATCTATTAACCACTAAAATAACATAAAGAATGAACGGATCTAAGTTCTTACCACTAGCTCAAGGCTAGGGAAGTTCGAGTGAGGAAATGTGGTGGTTAATAGCGAATGGAGGAGGTCCTTCCACTTCCGAGAGCACCGAGCTTCGTTGTTGGACCTCTTACACATTTGTATGTATGAGGAATGATTGAAAAAGAGCTTGATGATGGTGGTAGTATGGTGGAAGGTGGCTGCCGAACAAGGGAAAGGAGAGGGAGAGAAGAGGGAGCTTGGTGGAATGGTGGTATTTATAAGATCTTCCATATAGCATATTCCTAGCATATTCCTAGCATATTCCTAGCATATTCCTAGCATATTCTTAGCATATTCCTAGCATATTCCTTAGCATATTCCTTAGCATATTCCTTAGCATATTCCTTAGCATATTCCTAGCATATTCCTTAGCATATTAACAAATACGTGTAAGCATAACACAGATATCAGAAAGCAGTTAAGTAATTCCACACAGTCGTCAGACACTTTAATTATCATTAATAATTTGTACGGAATACATGGGATTTTGAGGGTTGTCACATTCGCCCCCTGTTAAGAGAATTTCGTCCTGAAATTTAGCGCGTGGTTACTGAGGAGGCTAGTTAAGTTGCGTTGTTTTCCAGATTTTCCTGGGGTGTCACATCATCCCCCCGTTGATTTGGAATTTCGTCCCGAAATTCTGCAGTAGCTTCAGCCTTAGTAGTGGTTGTGTTTTTCTTAAACAGTTGGGGATACTTGAGTTTCATTTGGTCTTCTCGTTCCCATGTATACTCTGGGCCACGACGAGCATTCCAACGAACTCGGACCAGAGGTATCCTGGTATGCTTGAGGATCTTAACATCTCGATCCGTAATCTCTACTGGTTCCTCGACGAATCGCAGCTGGTCATCGATAGTGAGTTCCTTAAGAGGAACTATGAGGGTTTCATCTGACAGACACTTCTTCAGATTTGACACGTGGAAAACATTGTGAACTCCGCTGAGTTCTTCAGGTAGATTCAACCTGTAGGCGACTTTGCCAATTTTCTCAATGACTTCAAATGGTCCAACGTAACGCGGATTGAGTTTGCCTCGTTTGCCAAAGCGGACTACACCTTTCCAAGGTGAGACTTTGAGTAGCACTCGATCCCCAACCTGGTGCTCGAGTGGTTTTCTTCCCTTATCAGCATAGCTTTTCTGACGGTCACGAGCTGCCGCTATTCGCTGTCGTATCTGAGCAATTCTCTCGGTGGTATCTACCACAAGTTCAGGGCCAGTGATTTGGCTGTCACCAACTTCTGCCCAACAGAGAGGTGATCGGCATTTGCGTCCGTACAATGCCTCGAATGGAGCGGCTTGGATGCTGGTGTGGTAGCTGTTGTTGTATGAAAACTCCACTAGCGGGAGGTGCTTTTCCCAGCCATTACCAAAATCAATTACACATGCCCTAAGCATGTCTTCAAGGGTTTGGATGGTGCGTCCAGATTGCCCATCCGTCTGTGGGTGATAAGCGGTGCTCATATCTAAACGTGAGCCAAAAGACTTGTGCACTGCTTGCCACAGTTCTGAAGTAAAACGCGCGTCACGATCAGAAATGATGGAGGTTGGCACTCCGTGCCTTGATACCACTTCCTTTAGGTAAATGTCTGCAAGAGTAGAGAACTTATCCGTTTCTTTGATTGCTAGAAAATGTGCAGACTTGGTCAGTCGATCTACGATCACCCAAATGGTATCGTTTCCGCGTTGAGATCTGGGCGGGCCAGTAAAAAAAATCCATGGAAATTTGCTCCCATTTCCATTTCGGGATCTCCGGTTGTTGAAGTAGGCCTGATGGTTTCTGATATTCAGTCTTGACTCTCGCACAAGTCAAGCACTTACTGACGTAGGTTGCTATGTGGGCTTTCATGCCAGGCCACCAATACGTAGTCTTGAGGTCGTGGTACATTTTATCCGAACCAGGATGTACCGAATAACGAGACTTATGTGCTTCTTCCATCACAAGCTCACGTAAGTTGCCATAAAATGGAACTCAGATGCGTCCGTTTACATAGTAAGCGCCGTCTTCCTTTTGTTCTAGCCGCTGCCTCGATCCTCGTAGGGATTCAGCCCTGATGTTCTCTACCTTCAATGCTTCGACCTGAGCATCACGAATCTGAGAGGGAAGGTTAGATTGGATGGTAAGCTGTAGAGCACGTACACGCCTAGGTATAGTATCCTTTCGACTGAGGGCGTCGGCCACAACATTGGCTTTGCCCGGATGATACTTGATAGCGCATTCGTAATCATTCAAGAGTTCGACCCATCGGCGTTGTCGCATGTTTAACTCCTTTTGCTTGAAGATATGGTCGAGACTCCTGTGATCGGTGTAAATGGTGCACTTGGTACCGTACAGGTAATGTCTCCATATCTTAAGCGCGAATACAACTGCTCCCAGCTCCAGATCGTGAGTAGTGTAGTTTCTTTCGTGAACTTTAAGTTGGCGCGATGCATAGGCAATGACCTTGTCACGTTGCATCAATACGCAACCAAGTCCTTGGATGGAAGCGTCGCAATAAACCACGAAATCATCGGTGCCTTCTGGCAATGAAAGGATAGGCGCGCTACAAAGTCTATCCTTCAAGTGCTGAAATGCGGACTCCTGTGCATCACCCCAACGATAGATGACACCCTTCTGAGTCAGTGAAGTGAGAGGTTGCGCAATCTT
Source organism: Helianthus tuberosus (assembly GCA_030545235.1). Taxonomy (NCBI): domain Eukaryota; kingdom Viridiplantae; phylum Streptophyta; class Magnoliopsida; order Asterales; family Asteraceae; genus Helianthus; species Helianthus tuberosus. The sequence goes on along the minus strand of JARYGA010038174.1, from coordinate 18,672 downwards.
GGAGAAATCTTTGATAAATCTTCTGTAATATCCGGCCAAACCCAAGAATTGGCGGATTTCTTTTGGTGTGCGGGGTGCAGGCCAGTTCTTGATTGAGTCAACCTTGGATGGATCAACATGAATCCCATCCTTGTTTACCACATGGCCTAGAAAGTGGACTTCGCGGAGCCAGAAGTCACATTTCGAAAACTTGGCATACAACTGCTCTTTTCGAAGAAGTTCCAGCATAAGTCGTAGATGCTGCTCGTGTTCCTTCTGACTCTTGGAATAGATCAGGATATCGTCGATGAACACAATAACGAACTTATCTAGGTAAGGCTTGCACACTCGGTTCATGAGATCCATGAAGACCGCTGGTGCATTCGTCAGCCCGAATGGCATAACCAGAAACTCGTAATGGCCGTAACGAGTTCTGAATGCTGTTTTGGAGACGTCCTCATCTCGGACTCTCAGCTGATGGTATCCCGATCTCAAATCAATCTTGGAGTAATAGCTCGACCCTTGCAACTGGTCGAACAAGTCGTCAATACGTGGAAGAGGATAACGATTCTTCACAGTTACCTTGTTAAGCTCGCGATAGTCAATACACATTCTGAAAGTACCATCTTTCTTCTTTACGAACAAGACTGGAGCTCCCCAGGGCGAAGAGCTAGGACGTATAAAACCCTTTTCCAAGAGTTCTTGCAGTTGTGTGGACAGTTCTTCAAGTTCTGATGGAGCTAAACGATATGGTGCTCGAGCTACTGGCGCTGCTCCAGGAGCTAGCTCGATTTGAAACTCAACTTGGCGATGAGGCGGAAGACCAGGTAATTCCTCGGGAAATACCTCAGGAAAATCGCGCACAATAGGGATGTCTTCAATTCTCTTCTCTTCCGTGGATGTGTCAGTAACGAGTGCTAGAATGGCAGTGTGGCCCTTTCGCAAACACTTCTGGGCCTTAAGGAAAGAGATGATGCCTTCGACAGCACCACTCTTGTCGCCACGAATCATGAGAGGTTCTTCACCAGAACGAGGAATGCGGATGATTTTCTCCTTGCAAACAATCTCCGCTTGATGATGAGATAGCCAATTCATCCCAATAACGACGTCGAAACTACCCAGTGTGATAGGAATAAGATCGATAGGGAAAGTCTGACCAGCTAAGACGAGGTTACAACCTTTAACTACGTGTGTGGCTTCAAGGCTTTTACCATTTGCTAGTTCTACCGCGTGTTTGGTGTTCAAAAGTGTTGGAGTGCGCTTAAGCATTTGGCTAACTTTTAAGGACACATAACTAGTATCGGCACCCGAATCGAATAAAACAGTAACAAAGAAGTCATCCAGAAGAAACTTACCCATCACAACGTTGGGATCGTTCCTTGCGTCACCCTGACCAATCACGAAAGCACGACCTCTTGCCCCATTGCCATTGTTGTTTCCCCCATTGCCGCCTCCATTGTTGCCTCCATTGTTATTCCCATTGTGGTTCCCGTTTCCTTGGTTGTTGTTCTGGTTTTGGTTCAGCTGGGGGCAGTTCCTCTTAAAGTGGCCTTCAGCGCCACACTGAAAGCATCCTCTATTTCCCTGCTGATGCTGCTGCTGGTGGTTCTGTGGGGCTTGTTGTTATTGTTGGCGATTCTGATTTGCAGGACGCGGGCTCCTGCAATCCTTAGCTTCATGACCCAGCTTTTGACATCTCTGACAGCGACCTTTGTTGCACTGCCCGCTGTGATGTTTGTTGCACCGGTTGCACTTGGGGTGGTTCCCTCGGTATCCACCCTGCCCTTGGTTACCAGAAGGTTGCTGACCAGGACTCTGGTAGTCATCGGTCTTTCGCTGCTGAGACTGAACTGAAGTAGACCCCTTTCCGGAGTTCCCATCCCATTTTCGCTTGTTATCATTGGGTGCGTCAGCAGTAGCAGCACCAATACGCTTGGGCAGTTTGTTTTGTTCCACAGCTTGATCTGTGAGACGATGGGCTAACTTAATGATCTGCTGAATGGTACCCAGGTTAGCCAAAGTCACGTGACTTTGAATCTCTGGTACAAGGCCCTTGAGGTACAACTCAATACGTTTGATGGGAGGGTCCACCATAGTTGGACACAGGATGGCCAGCTCGTTTGACCTCTGAGTATACGCCTCAATCTCAGACCCCGTCATCTTCAGATGGTAAAATTCCACTTCTAGCTTGTGGATGTCATCCCGACTACAGTACTCCTCTTTGATCAGCTCCTTGAAACCATTCCAGGGCGTGGCATTAGCAACTGCCAGTCCTAGTAGTTGAACCTGTGCCTTCCACCAGGTTAACGCAGTTCCTTCAAGTGTTCCGGTAGCATATTTCACCCTACGGTCTTCGGGGCATTCGCACATCTCGAAAACTGTCTCAAGCTTTTCAAACCAGTGAAGAAGGCCCACTGCTCCTTCGGTGCCACTGAAAGTGGTAGGTCGGCAGTCCATGAACGTCTTGAACGTGCACACCGGAGGTTGAGCATGTTGACCTGTAGTGCGAGAATAATAGGCATGGTTAAGCACGAGGGTTGGTTTGTGAAGGTAGGATCTAAACGTCCTAAGGTGAGTTGGTATGGCAGATTATACCTCCTGCAGGGACAGCTGCGAGTGCCTCAGCAACTCGTTCGTTGATCAAAGCCGTCAGCTGGTCTTGAGTGAGGTTGATATGTCCTCCGCGTCCGCTCATGATCTTCATAATGAAGCAACGTAAGTGAGGAAAGTGTCGCGAAAGTGCGTAAGTGTGAGACGATAGTAGAGAGTAAGCACACAGGGTTCAAATAGCAATTATCACATTATCTACTGCACAGTGAGAACTATCTAACCGACAATATAACATAAATCATACCACTTATGGTGTCGAGTCTTGCACGTGGAGCGAAGCGTCGTTGTGGATCGTTGAGCACTGTACTGGTTATAGTCTGGTTTTATCAAAAACTTTTCCCTTTTTAAAAACCAAGTTCACTATAACCAATGGCTCTGATACCAATCTGTCACACCCCCAAAATCCACCATGCGGGGTATCACCGCTTGGAGGCGTGACATGACCAGGATCGAGCCACCAATCATATTGAACAACTCAATTAAGTAAATAAAACCAAACATAATACGATTGGTGACCAAAGCTAGTTAACCTTGTTTGGTTTAAACAGCGGAAGCATAAACGTAAATCCAAAAGCATAAGTTCGCAGTTCATAAGTTTAAAGTCCAACACTTAGGTTTAATAAGTTCAAAATGTTTTAAATATTAAACACTGGACATAACCGTCCGTACACCACAACGACTCCTTCCTCGTGCAAGCTCCGAGTGTTTAGCGACCTGTAAGGCATGTAACAACTAGTCAACAACAAAGTTGAGTGAGTTCACGTTTGGTTGTTTAGTTTTAAGTTGTTTCTGAAAACGTGGTTTGAATTTCGTTGGCTTATTTGCCGTGGGGGTCACCCCATAGTTGAAAGTATGTTTAACCAATTCCTTTTCTTTACCCAAACCATATCCATAATCAGTGGGGGCTTTCCCCATTTGAACTACTAGACGGAATGATATCGACTGCTACGCAAATAAGTTGTGCCCTATATCAGTGTCTATCATCACTGACAATCTGCCATAGTCCATTAGTACACGCCCGTCCGACTGGCACGGTGTGAGGTTTGTTAAACCTAATAGCGCTATTAACTAATGACCCGCTCGCCATTGGCCTCGGCGATTAAGTCGATATAAATTGAGGGACTTCATGATAGAGTTTTGTCTAGCTAGTTTTAAGGTTGTTGTCCTGCACCAGGAGGACCACAATGTACGTATTCTGCACCAGGAGAATTCGTAGGATTAATGATGGCATCCAATCTATGGAGGATGGTCGTACATATCCTACCCATGGAGGATATGTAGATTTAGTTTTAATTCTTTAACCCATTCCCAAACCACCGGGAATCCCATGCCTTAGAAAGTGTGTGAACTCACCTCGGTTTGCTCGGTTAGATTCTCAATATAGCTAACAGTCAAGGTCGGTCAATCGCGTCCTAATAAGGTACGGATAACAATCAGTTTCTTATGCATAACACGTATCCTACGTACGGTTTATTTGCACATTACTTCTACCACATAACAGGCACACACTTTAACGATTTACGCCCATATATACTTCCCATCCATTCCCCACTCATAAGCAAACATACAATAATGCATATAACACATATAACATGTTAGATCATTCACAGATAGCATACTCGACATTTAGACGCACAAATCACAACTTATGTTATTTCAGCATTAATACTCAAAACCGGCAGTTTTCGGGCATTTAAATAAAATAGTTAGATTATTCCAAAAATTCCCAAATTTTTATAGAATGTCATAAACATTCCATATTTTATTATGTAAAAATATCGGGGTCCGGTTCATTACCAATATTTTATAAAAATTCATATTCAGGACTGAACTCAGATTTATGTATTTCTGACCACAGTCCACGAAACAATTTATTAAAAATTTATCGTAAGTCCGATTTGCGAAATTCCAGTGGGGTAATTACAAATACTTCAGTTGTCATCTACAGTAAAATTTTCATGTTCCGATTGATCACAAAACTCAGGTTATGACTGAAAGTATGACACCCATTTATTGCTGTCAAAATTCAGCTTAAGTTGCTGTTGCAAATTAACACTTTAAAAATAGTAAACGAAGTCCAAAAATTACGATTCTGGTGCCATTAGAACCGTATTTCATAATAACATATTTTAGATTCAAAATATCGGTTTTTCGTTGAGTTTAAGACCTGTTTACAGCTAATGAAGTTGTCTGTAAAACCAGGACAGATTCTGATTTTCAATGTTTATCCTTCTAAATCGTGTTCGAATGATTCCGTTAACAAGTTTAGTGACCGCAACAACATCACATATTAATATTAATCAGCAAATCATCAAATAATCAACCAATAATCATAATAACACAAGATCTACATGATTTACACACATAACTTCTCTTTATCCACACCTTAACACATTATGTTCAAGACTTGTTCATGAGCTTTAAAGTTTCTTAACTTTTTATCATTCTAACATCTAGTAACCACTAAAATAACATAAAGAATGAACGGATCTAAGTTCTTACCACTAGCTCAAGGCTAGGGAAGTTCTAGTGAAGAAATGTGGTGGTTAATAGCGAATGGAGGAGGTCCTTCCACTTCCGAGAGCACCGAGCTTCGTTGTTGGACCTCTTACACCTTTGTATGTATGAGGAATGATTGAAAAAGAGCTTGATGATGGTGGTAGTATGGTGGAAGGTGGCTGCCGAACAAGGGAAAGGAGAGGGAGATAAGAGAGAGCTTGGTGGAATGGTGGTGTTTATAAGATCTTCCATATAGCATATTCCTAGCATATTCCTAGCATATTCCTAGCATATTCCTAGCATATTCCTAGCATATTCTTAGCATATTCCTAGCATATTCCTTAGCATATTCCTTAGCATATTCCTTAGCATATTCCTTAGCATATTCCTTAGCATATTCCTAGCATATTCCTTAGCATATTAACAAATACGTGTAAGCATAACACAGATATCAGAAAGCAGTTAAGTAATTCCACACAATCGTCAGACACTTTAATTATCATTAATAATTTGTACGGAATACATGGGATTTTGAGGGTTGTCACATTCTCCCCCTGTTAAGAGAATTTCGTCCCGAAATTTAGCGCGTGGTTACTGAGGAGGCTAGTTAAGTTGCGTTGTTTTCCAGATTTTCCTGGGGTGTCACAAGGACCAAAGTTAGACATGGACGGTTTTGTCGTTTCTCATGGTCATCGCAAACTCTCTATTCTCTATGATTCCGTTGTTTATGGTACTGGCATTCTGGATGGTGGTCTCTATAGATTAGAACTAGATGATAATTTTTCCAAATCTTTGTTGTCATATAATATTAATGAATCACTCACAAAGATGAAACAGGTTCGAGACTTAGAGACTTCATCTATGTTGTGGCATCAACGTTTAGGCCACATCTCAAGAGAACGATTAAATCGTCTCGTAAAGGATGAAGTCTTACCTTCTCTCGATTTTACTGATTTTGGAACATGTGTCAAATGTCTTAAAGGCAAAATGACATTAGCGAATAAGAAAGGTACCACTAGGAGCTCTAATTTATTAGAACTCATTCATACTGACATTAGTGGTCCTTACCAAATCGCTGGAATAACATGACATACTTCATTTATCACTTTCATTGATGATTATTCTCGTTACATGTACTTGTATCTTATTAAGGAAAAGTCTGAATCTCTTACAACTTTTAAAGATTATAAAGCTGAAGTTGAAAAGCAATTAGATCGTCAGATTAAAGTTATGAGATCAGATAGAGGCGGTGAATATTATGGAAGACATACTGATGTGGGTCAAGCTCCTGGTCCATTTTATGAGTTTTGTAAGGGCCAGGGGATTGTGAACCAATACACCATGCCTGGTACACCTCAGCAGAATGGTGTCGCTGAACGAAGAAATCGTACCCTTATGAACATGGTGCGCAGTATGTTAGCCAACACTAATTTACCATTATTCCTCTGGACTGAAGCGTTAAAAGCAGCTGTTCATATACTCAATAGAGTTCCTTCTAAGTCTGTCCCTAAAACTCCTTATGAACTTTGGACAGGAAGGAAACCGAGCCTTAAATATATGAAAGTATGGGGCTGCATTGCTGAAGCAAAACTCTATAATCCTTTCTTAAGGAAACTTGACCCTAAAACAGTTACATGCATCTTTATCGGGTATCCTGATCATTCGACGGGTTATCGTTTCTATTGTCCTTCCCATGTCACCCGTATTGTTGAAACCAAGCGTGCTGCGTTCCTGGAGGATTTCAACGTCAGTGGGAGTAGTACCAACCCTTACGAAGAATTGCAAGAAGTACAAGACGCGGGGGGGAGAGACTCGTCGCTTACCATTACTCCGTTTACTCCTCTTGTACCCCATGCAACTGCACCTGAAGTCACTGCACAAATTCCATCTCCACAATCAGAACCCATTATACCTCATAACGAAGGAACATCAAACGCTCAAAACCAAGACAACGCTGAACCCGATAATCAACTCAGGAGGTCATCTAGGCAAAGAAGGCCTACTAATTGGGATGATTATGTTACCTACCTGACTGAAATGGATGCTGGAAAGCTCAATGATCCTATCTCTTATAATGAAGCCATTAGCAGTGATCAGTCTTCTGAATGGAACAAAGCGATGATTGATGAGCTTGAATCCATGAAGAAAAATGACGTTTGGGATTTAGTTGAATTACCCAATGGTGCCAAACCTGTAGGTTGTAAATGGGTGTTCAAAACAAAATTGGATCCGAATGGGAACGTTGAACGCTACAAAGCGAGATTGGTTGCGAAGGGCTACACTCAGAAAGAGGGAATTGATTATCAAGAGACGTTTTCACCTGTCTCTCGTAAAGATTCATTAAGGATCGTTATGGACCTAGTAACTCATTTTGATTTAGAGCTGCATCAGATGGATGTCAAAACGGCTTTCCTTAACGGAGACTTAGACGAAGATGTTTACATGAAACAACCTGAAGGCTTTAAACCTGAAGGTCAGGAGCATCTAGTCTGTAAGTTGAAGAAATCCATTTATGGGTTAAAACAAGCATCACGTCAATGGTACCTCAAGTTTGATGAAGTCATGAAGAGGCAAGGTTTTATGAAGAATCAAGTGGATCAATGCACCTACCTCAAGATGAGTGGGAGTAACTTTACTATACTTGTCCTTTATGTAGACGATATTCTATTGGCAAGTAATAGTTTAGACATGTTGCATGAGTCGAAGCGGTTACTCTCGCATAACTTCGACATGAAGGATCTCGAAGATGCTTCTTATGTCATTGGCATCGAAATTCACCGAGATAGACACAAAGGGATCTTAGGATTGTCTCAAAAGACTTACATAGATCGTGTCCTTACACGTTACAACATGCAACAGTGCAAACCCTCAGTCGCTCCAGTTTCGGTTCATTCCAGTGTCCGACAACAGAGGTTGAAAAGGAGCAAATGAGCCAGATACCTTACGCGTCAGTAGTCGGGAGCCTGATGTATGCTCAAGTCTGTACTCGCCCAGATATCGCTTATATTGCTGGAATGCTAGGTCGTTATCAGACTAATCCTGGCCTAGATCACTGGAAAGCAGCTAAGAAGGTCCTTAGATATCTGCAAGGGATGAAAGACTATAAACTGACTTATAGAAGAAGTGATCATTTAGAAGTGGTAGGTTATTCTGATTCTGACTTTGCTAAATGCAAAGATGACAAGAAATCCACTTCGGGCTACATCTTTATGTTAGCAGGCAGACCTATCTCATGGAAGAGTCATAAACAACAGTTAACTACAACTTCCACAATGATGGCAGAATATATTGTTGTTTACAATGCAACCTGTCATGGAATGTTGCTTAGAAATCTGATCACTGGACTCAAAATCGTTAATTCCATTTCTAGACCATTGAAGCTTTACTGTGATAACCCAGCTGCCATTAGTTTTTCAAACAGTAACAGTTCGACTGGAGCTGGTTTATATCTCGATACAAAATATTTGTTCGTACGTGAACGAGTTGAGGAAAATAATCTTTGTATTGAGTATATTAGTACTAAAGATATGCTTGCGGATCCGATGACTAAAGGTCTCCCACCTAAACTTTCCGAAGAACATGTATCGAATATGGGACTTACTAAAGACCTTATTTAATGGCATATTGTACTAGCTTATGTTTTTAATTAATAAAATTTCCTCAGTTTGTTTTTGTATGTCTCTAACATATGTTATGCCGGTGTAATGACATATAGACAAATATAAATACAAATCAGACGCTAAAGGGCTTATGCATATTTTGATCATAACTGTTAGGTTTTAAATTGAGCCTATAGTATGACTAATGGGGGTCCTGAGTCAAATGATGATTCAACGGCTATATTTCTCTGCTATAGTTCTTGGTTTAAAGCTAAAATGAGTGTTAACTCCTGGCCAGGCTTACCTAATACTCATGATAAATGATTACTCGGCTAAGTGGGAGAATGTGAGATTAAATATATTATTAATGTAATATTTAATCTTGTAGCCTTTATAATCATTTATATTATAAAGATCAAAATATATTAATAACCTATTAATAATTAGTTGGTAATTGTTGATGGACCATATTACCCTTATTAACTAATTAGGTTTCCTCTTGGGTGTATAAATAAGGAGCTTATTAGAGAGTTAAAGGGTTACACAAGTTAGATAATTACACAACCCTCATAACATCATAATCGACTCTCTCTCTCAACCGAAACCCTCCCTAGTTTCGGTTCATCACCATCATCACCTTACACCCTAAGGAGGAACCATATCATCCTGACAAGTATGTCGAACTCAATGGCTGCATCTCTGACTGGATTCTCTATTGGCCTGTCTGCTGTAACAGGTATGTTATTCATGTTTTCCATTATGTTTAAACAGAACTGATCAACACTATATTTATTTTCATGTTATTTGTTGTACTTTGTGATAATTATATACTTAAGATACTCGGTTTTAAATATCTGGTAGAATCGGGCACATAGAATGATGGCGAAGTAGTAAGAGAGGGATGAAAATCAATAAAAAGCAAGTTTTTGAACATATACGAAAACTAACAAGAGTTGAATACATGATTTTATATAAATCACAATAATCTTATTACCAGGTATCTATTTTGATTTCAAATGAAATTCAATTTTTATTTATATTCTACAAACTTGCAAAGTTACATCAAAACAAAAGCTAGACGGACAACTTGAATTAACTTTATAGGATTTTTAAAAGGGGCGTATGATTGACCTGTGATGAACGCTTGAAATAAAACATTGGATTTCAAAATAGAATTGTATGAAACAACCACATGGGATAGAGAGAAACCACTCGCAGGTGGTATGGAGCCACCCCCGCCATAGTGCCTTATGGCGCCGGCAAACACCGCCTCAGGGGGCACCATATCCCGGATTCCGGTCTCCTCTGTGAAAATTTTAACGGCGCCATACGACAATTTGTCACACACATATATATAAAGTGTAACGTACAATAGGTCTTATTGTACGACCGTACGCGACCCTGAAATCGCATGTTATATTTAGAAAAGCGTATATGTATAAGAGTAAAATCGCATGTGTTGGGTTTATGGAGAAATCACATGGTATGGAATTCAAATTTGCATGTTGAAGAGTGAATTCGCACGTTTGAAAAACAATCACGTACGGTCGTACGTTAACCTCTATATATATATAATTGAAGAGTATAACCTCACTGCACACACCTGTGTGATAGAACCATATTCTCTTACGCAAATCGAATAACCTTAGATGTGGTGGATGACATGCCCTAAGACCACCCGTAGTGGTGCCTTTTTTGGGCGTTTTTTTACAAATAAACGCCCCCAAATGCCCTAGCTTCCGTCCCCATGGGCGTTGTTTTGGTGATTTTGGGCTGCAGCGTTGTTAATTCAACGCCTTCGAGCAAAAGGTTTTGGCCAATCACTTGTTTCTATGCCTTTTTTGTCCAATAACATTTTTATGGTTTTTTTTTTCTAATTTAATTCTTTTACACCACAATGCCCACATCCTCACTACACTAATTTTAGAAAACGTCTCGTAATATCTCATTGCTGACTGGGCTGCCACATGACACCACAACCACCACGTCACCTTCTCACGGTTTGTTCTCCGGTGACTCTTATTCCGGTCCTGAGTTTCAGAATCGACGGTTTTCGAAATCGAATCTTCAGGTTAGGGTTTATGTGTTTATTATGTTTAATGATTTGGGGATTTTTTTCGTTTGTTAAGAGATTTGGGGATTTTTTTTTTTTTTTGTTCAGATGAGGGTGTGGTGTCGGAGTGGAGGTGGTGGCAGAGTGGAGGTGGCGGCAGGTGAGGGTGGGAGGTGGTGGCAGAGTGGAGGTGGTGGCAGAGGATGTGGTGGTGTCTGCTGGAGTGGAGGGAGAAGAGGTTGTGCAGACCTTAGAAGACATGGGTTCATGTCTGTTTGAAGCAGAGGTCTGCGAAAAAACAAACAAGCTGTAGACCCTTATGTCTGCGCGTGGTATGCTTGGCGCAGACATAAAAGGTTCTGAAGTGGTTCTAACAAAAACAAACACCATCTTAGTGTAAGATTTATTTTGTTTTATACGGGAAATTGAAAATGAAAATGCACTTTTGTTGTTGGCAATAACATTAAAGAAAATACCCTTCCTCTCCAAGCAACTTCACACAGGCGACTGACTGTGCTTCTAAAATTTCACCCAAAATCATGGCCTCCTCCCTGCTCCGCTTCACAACCTCCGTTCTCCGGTTCCGTCCGACGGTAGCCTTTGCTGTCTCTGCATACCGTCAACACTCGAAGAGGTCGTTTTGTTCTCCGGCGGATAAAACGCCACCCAAAGGTACCGATTTCTTCTTAACCTATAACATCTATCTATGTTAAAATTTCTTCTCTGCTAATGTTTTCCTTTCCGATTTCAGTCACATTCGACCTCACATTTCTCAAATACCAAATGGATAATATGGCGGGAGTTCCGTCCATGCTAATCACCGTGGCCAACGATGAAGAGCTGACCATAAACGTGCCCGGGATGTCGAAAACGGAGACCGAAAACGGCCCCTGCCTATCCATACAAATGCCCGGATTACGAATGCCAAAGGGGGAATATCAACCAGTTGCTTATAGTGAGCTTGTTGTCGAAAACAACTTACTCATCTATCTCAAAACAAGTATCACTAAACAAATTTACCTTGTAGGCATTAAGTTACCACCTAACCTTGACCTAAATGGTAAATTGAATGTCTTGATTTCAAAAGGTGTATTTAATATAACTCTTCCGGTACTCAAGAACACCGATAGTTACGTCATGCCTGATTTCGTTGACACCATGGTTAAGCTCCCTCGCCCTACGCCTTACTGTGGTACTATTAATTAATATGCCTGTCATCTGTTGCAATTGATATTAGTTCTAGAAACAATGTTATACTTATTGTTGTTTTGTGAATGGTTTCAGTTGTGTTTGATCGATCGGATCTAGGAAAGGAACTTTGCGAAGTGATAGCCCACCCGGGGGTGAAGAGTAAGTCCTTCACAATGTATAAGAAGGATACTGGGGAGAGTATATATATGAAAGGGAATTTGCCTGGGGTGGAGAACATAGTGGTGACTGGAGAGGGATTGTGTGTGTCATTGAACATGCCTGGGTTCGAGATACAGGATGTGGATTTGGGGTTTGAGTATGATACGTTGATTATTGAAGGGAAACGCGAAGACGAGCACTACATTGCTGGGGTTCGTGTGCCTGAGGGATTCTGTACGGAGCATTGTGTGATCAAGAGAGAGATGCAGGACGGAGTGTATAAGGCAACTCTTCCCCATGTTGAAGACAGTGAAAAGAAGACTAAAAGACGCGTGTTTAGTCTATATCGGTAGCTAGATAATCAATGGATATGGTTAATGTTAGCTTTAAGTCTCTAACTAATAGGTAGAAATTAAATCAAAGTGCCCCTCAATCATCTAGTGATTTGTAAGGTTTATTTGGGGCTTGGTCTTTTGTGTAATGTACTTACCAATGGATAGTTATATTATATATATGTAAGCAGTTAAGCAGTGGCTTATTATTCTGATCTTGGTTGAACCGATTGACTCCTGTATCTCCCTCCCTAAACAAGTTGTATACATTCTTGGATGTATCATATGGCTATCAGCATTTGGTGTTATAAAATATGGTAAGTGAAAGATCTAATATTGGAGATATTTTGCTGCGGATGTGTTAGTTGATAGTTACTTAACAGTTGCATACTTGCATATCAATATTAGTTGTGGGTTCAACCGTATTATGTAAGATATAAACATTGTATTTGGTGCAGTTCATTCTTTCTGTAGATACAACTTTCGTTAGTATGTCAACATTTGTGTTTGTTCTGTGGTGTCCTCCTCGCATTTGAATTGGAAATGAAAGTGATCGTTGTCTTTGGTTTTCATGTTCGGTAAGTCCATACGCTTTTTGACCTTTTTAGGTTCAATAGACAACTGCTGAGTTCAAAGCTGGTATGAATCTATTGTTTCAAGAAACTGTTAAGTTACACATGTTATAAATAAAAACAAATGCTTATAAAACTTTTATCAAGATCAGTACAAAATTTCTATGTTCTTTAAAAATGTTCAAACTCATAATTCATAATACATATTAATTAGCTAATTTGAAGCCTATTCCAATTTGAAAAGTGACTTGCAAGAAGCAATCTAACATTTCACTTTAGCAAAAATAAGTGCATTTCTTTGACATAGTAAAGGTACGCCATTGTAACATATCGCCTCCACAGGATAATCTATCTGATTTGACTTCTTGAGGTCAAACAGGCTTCAATTTCTTGTTTACTAATCATTGAAACATATCACTAATAAAACATGTAACAGGACACATTGCTCTTTTAGGTCAAAACTGGTAATTTTGTATGGGTCAAAACAGGACACATTGCTCTTATATCCAAACACACGTCTCGCTTTGGGTGAAACAGGTCCATCCGTATAAACTCAAGCATTGCAACTTCTGGGTATTTGAGGGAAAAATGATACTAGTTATCCTTGTAGTATATGAAACATTGCAAAACATAGTTCACATGTATCTAAATCACATCACCTGAAACAAAAAACCACCAGGGAATTGATATTTTAAGATCACTTGAAGCACTTTGCATCCAAAAGGGCTTCACCCTCAAAAGGCTCATGATCCTCGATCATCAGATTCACTCTCTCCTTTTCTACCTCGTCTGAAAGGTCAACTTTGGTCCACTCATATAGTTCCATGTCATAACACTCGTCCATACGAATTTGGGGATTTCTGGTCCACGGAATAGCCACAAACCCTTCACCTTGAATGGTGGCTCGTTTCCAATAATCAACATTTTTCCAAAAGCGTATTTGCGTGCAAGATCCATACGCTGCAGAAATCCACCAACCTTGTTCATCGTTACAAAAGAGACAGTGTTCTCATCATTGTACTTGTAATCACAAAACCAGAGTGAGTAACCCTCTGGATCAAACATGTCCCAAAACCCTGCAAGTGACCACAAATACACAAGTTTCATATTCAAATGTAATATAATTACAACAAAAAAGTAAAAAAAAGAGTAAATATATACACCTTTGATCGCAACCTCACGGAAGTTAGACTTGGTGTTGGAGTAAAGCCTCTTCCAGTCATCCAAAACCATCTTACTCGGAGGTAATAAATCAAGCAGGTTCTTCGGCTTAGGCTTCGGTGCCTCTTCTTCCTCGGCAGCTTTGACCTCGGGCTTCGGTGCCTCCTTTTTCTTAACTTCTTTCTTGGGCTCCGGTTTTGGTTTCGCCTCTGTTTTCTTTGCAGAAGAAAGAGGAATAACAGCTTCTGTTTGCTTAAATTCACCAACTATCTTGCGGAAATTAGGTTGATTAATCATGGTCCAAAAGTACCTCTCGACGTGAGGATACTCAGACGTGAAGCTCTTTGGTGTTAATAATTTAAAAGCCATAAACATGTTACATGTCGTGATAATGTCGGCCAAGGTGATGCCATCACCGACCAAGAAAGTGTGTGAAGCAAGATACTTGTTCAAAGCATCAAGGCCTCTCTTCAAGCCAGAAATACAGTTTTCTTCAACCTTCAAAACAGAGTCAACACGATAGAAAAATATATCAAACATATAAAAAGAATTAGGGGTCCGAAAAAAGGGAGCAACTAACAGGTTTAATGTAGTCGCCGTATCCCAATCTTGGTATGTACCAGCCTCTAATATTCAGATCAAACTCAAATGCAGAGAAGTCAATCCATTGCTCGATTTGGCCCTGTACATATATTTTACGAAACATATAAGCTTAGTATATATGTAATAATTACCCATGTATCGCGTAAAATTAGCATATAACTAACATATTCTATTGGGGATGACCCGAAGAGAACTTCCACGAGCAACTGCAGCAACCAACATGAAGATATAAGAACAAAACCAACAAAACTAACAAAAATAAACTTATATCTCATTCTCACCATAGCGAACGATTGCATTATTTTCGAATATAGGCCCGTCAGGAGTATCAAGAACAGGAACCTACAATTGTTGATTAAACAAACAAACAAACATACCCGGTATAATCCGACTCATATTAACAATCGTGAATTAGATTTAAGGAAAAAACAATACCTTTCCAATAGGGTTCATCTTAAGAAACTCTGGGGTCTTGTTTGAAACACCCATCTCAAAATCATCAACCACCTTGATTTCGACACCGACATATTCTGCAGCAATTAGTGCCTTGTACACATTCTTACTTTGTTTTACAGAATGTATGATCTGCAACCATGTAACATTACACATCAAATAATCAACATACTAATTGACACAAAATGTGTGGGCCCTCGGGGGCAGAGTGAAAGTGCACTAATTTTAACATTGTTTTACTAATTTCGTGAAAATAACGTTAAAAAGCGAGAGACGGTTAATCATGCATCATGTGGTGGCGTTGATAACCGAAAGACAAGGGGTACATACACTAATCGGCTTTTGTCCCATTGTTGAGTGTTATGTGCCTAATGTCCAAGGCTTGATACAAAACTACGTCTCACTGGAAGTATTGTTATCAAACCCTACCTTAGTTTTGCCGATTGATGACGGCGACTAATTGACACAAAAAGTACTGTTATCATCAAAGCAACATAAACACTTGGTTTTATTGTATCAAAACTGAGGTTGCTTAAGATTTAAATAAATTCTTAAATGTCGTATGCAAAGGTCAAAAATCAGTGCAAAAAAAACACAATAAAACTCGACTGAAGTCTGTACATCATAAACAAGAGTAAATAGCTGGATTGGTTAGAAGAAAAATAAACATCATAACTCAAAATCCGTTTAATTTAAATAAGAAGAGAAAGATTCAACACAGAAGCATAATAAAACAGCAACGAAACAAAATAAACACAAATTGAAACGAAAGTCTTACCAGAGTCATAGCTCTCGATCTCCACAACTGAAAGCAAAATCAATGACAGAAAAACTTTTACTCCAAAAGCAACATTATAAATGAAACAGGCCAGGCGTCTTCTTTTCTTGGATGTTTATGTTTGGAAAAAAAAAAAACTACACGCGTCACATGCAGACCATCCCACCAATAACGTCATCCCAAAAAGCCATTCCTAGGCGATTTTGGATGATGTGGTGGATCGTCACCATTGTTTTTTTGACTTTTTGGCACCATTGTTCTGGCTGTGAATGTGAATGACTTCGAAGAAGACTCGAACGGGGGCTGTGAATGCGAATGACTTCGAAGAAGACTCGAACGGAAAAAGATGACACCGAGGGTAGGTAGGCCTGTAAACGAACGAAACGTTCATGAACTATTCATGAACTTGTTCAGCGGGAAGTTTATTTATGTTCGTTTATTTAATGAACGAACGAACACGAACAAAAAAATTTGTTCGTTTAATTAAATGAACGAACATGAACACACCTTGTGTTCGTTCATTTATGTTTATGAACGTTCGTTTAAATTTTAGTAAATACATAAATAGTTAGATTTGTATAAATATTAGGTTTTCTAACTACTTATATTAAATGGCTAATTAGTATATTTATGAAATCTAATTTAGATGTGTTTTCAGATGAATTGTGATATATTAGACTTGTTTGTTCAATCATGTTAATTTATGTTTGTTTATGTTTATTCAAATATGTTAAGTTGATTTTTTTTTATGTTCGTTTAGGCTTTAAACGAACAAACGAACATGAACATGCCCGATTTCTTAATGAACGAACACGAACAAAAAATGTGTTTGATTATATGTTCGTGTTCGTGTTCGGTTAAAGTTAAATGAACGAACACGAACATGCCTATGTTCGTGTTCGTTCGGTTCGTTTACAGGCCTAAGGGTAGGGCTGTGGGTTAATATATAATATAATAACTTAATATTAGAAGAAAGAAAAAAAAACAATTCTTACATATATGTCATACTAGTGGGTTGCCATGCAATACGACAGACGGAAAACACAAAATTTTTAGTTTGTTGATGAAAATTATGATTAAGGGAATTTTAAAACTGAATTCCATTATTGATGGCCATTTGGTTCGATTTTCTCAATTATCTATCAAACCAAAACCTTTTGGTATGGGCTAAATTTGTTTTTGAATCAACCCTATTACAAATGAGCGGAATAAATATTAAGGGAAAAAATCAAATAGGAAGTTTATTTTGGCTAGGAAGTGTAGGAAGCAATAGGATTAGGACATGTGGCAACATTTAAAATAAAGAAAAAAAGTATTTTAGTCAATCCAACCCTTTCTTCTTCCTTTTCAAAACCCAGTAACTTCAAAACCCACCATTTTCAAAACCCACCATCTTCAACTATTTCTTCACTTTCTATCTCAATAATCACTACATTATAGTGCGATTTTCATCACCAATCAATGATTCAAACAACCCGATCAACGTGTTCTTCAGCTTTTTTGAAGAAAACCCAGTTTAATTTCATAAAAAATCTCGTTTTTTTCCGGTGATTTTGGAGATAATCACTCGATTCGTTCGATTCGAGCGCTGATAAGTGTTTCAATCATTCAAAATTCGTCACTTGTTGAAGAAATCACTTCGATCCATGTAAGAAATTCTTTAATTTCATTTTTACGATATGGGTTTTTTATTTAGTTATTGCGTTTTACGATCTTGACGGGGGTCCGGGGGCAGCGCCCCTGGTAGCGGGGTCCCAGCAGCCCCTGGCGGGGTCCAAGGGGCAGAGCAATTTTCCAGAAATTGCTGTAATAAAAATGCATCAGAAAAAATAATTTTCCAGAAATTGGCTCATTTCGAAGACAGTAATTCGTAGACAATTCAGACAATTCACAGACAGTTTTATGTGTCCATTGCGTTTTAGAAATAAGAGAGTTTTATGTGTTTTCTGCCTATTGCGTTTTAGAAAAAAACACATTTTTAAGTGGCTTTAGTCATTGCGTTTTAGGTAAAACACATTTTTGAAGTGTTTTTAGTCATTGCGTTTTAGGTAAAACACATTTTTTAGGTGTTTTCAGTCCATTGCGTTTTACAGAGAACACTTTCTTTTATTTTTTAGGCAATTGCGTTTTAGAAATAAGACATTTGTTTGTGTTTTTTGTGCATTGTGTTTTAGGTAAAACACATTTTTATGTGTTTTTAGTCCATTGCGTTTTAGAAAGTACATTTTCTTTTGAGTTTTTAGGCTATTGCGTTTTAGAAATAAGACATTTCTTTGTGTTTTCTGGCCATTGCGTTTTACAAATAAGTCATTTCTTTGTGTTTTTTGTGCATTGCGTTTTAGAAAAATGTCATTTTTTAGGTTTTTTTTTTCATTGCGTTTTACGATACTGGGGGCTTTTCTATTGCGTTTTACGCAACTGGGTTTTAATTTTTTTTTTTTTTGAAAATATAGCAATAGTATACTCGTTTTAAAGATAAAAAACGCTCGTTTTTTTGGTGCAATTTTTATAAAAAAATAATGTCGTATGAAAGAGTTATTAACGTTTAAAAAATGGGGGGGGGGGGGAATTGGAGGAGAGAGAAACTATTGGCTTGGATTGACTAGAATGCCCCTAAACAAACTCACGCGCCTTTTTTCTTCCTTTCAATTTCCCTGATTTAATCTTAGCCCTTGATTAACTA